>JAJEJO010049818.1:157873-172043 GCA_020662805.1 Glaucomys volans
CCCAGGGTCTTGTGCTTACAAGGCAAGCACTCTACCAACTGAGCTATATCCCCAGCCCTGAAAGCAATATATTTTAACTGAACCTTCAATGAAAAATTGAAGTTTTAGGCTTCTTAGTGGTGAAGAGAAATCACATTCTATGTGAAGACAACCTGGTAAACAAAACCAAGACATCTTAGGCTGAGTGTCCAAATTCTAGCTACTCAAGAGGCTGAGGCAGGATTCCATTTTTTGTGTGTGTGGGGGAGGGGAGGGGTTGAGGATTGTACCAGGGACTGAACTCAGGGGCACTCAACCACTGAGTCACATCCCCAGCCCTATTTTGTATTTTATTGAGAGACAGGTCTCACTGAGTTGCTTAGGGCCTCGCTAAGTTGCTGAGGCTGGCTTTGAACTCACGATCCTCCTGCCTCAGCCTCCCAAGTCGCTTGGATTACAGGCGTGCGCCACCATGCCCGGCTCTAGTCAGATTCTTTAATGTAATTCTGGTAGCCTTCAAGGAATAAATTTAGGGTGAAATGTTTAATAATCTTGCCAGTATATGCCGTGTTGACTATACCAGTCATGTTTCCTTCTTCCTTGAAATGAGAACTACTAGAAACTCTTTTTCTATAAACAAGCTTTACTTTTTTCCCCCTTTCTGCCTGAAAAATGTACATAGCAGACTTTATAGACAGACTGCTCCTCCAGATATCTCAGGAACGAAACAGTTACTATGTTCTGAGCTTCCAGATTAAACTATTCTTTTTTATTATTTCATAAAAGATCTTTAGATGTCTCTTTCCATAAGAGATCACTAAGATCATGAGAAATTGCATCTTTGAAAGATTTGCTTTAGATGTATACTGGTTATGAGTAAGAATCTTTATTTTTCTCTTAAGCTCTGTTGCTTGCATTTTTAAAAAGTATTTTTTTAGTTGTAAGTGGACACAATGCCTTTATTTTAATTATTTATTTTTATGTGGTGCTGAGGATCAAACCCAGTGCCTCACACATGCTAGGCAAGTGCTCTACCACTGAACTACAGCCCCAGCCCTATTGCTTAACATTTTAAAGGAAATATTTCTATACATACCTTGATCAAGTTGAATATCACTAACTGTCTCAACTGTCAACCATCCAGCACTTGGGAACGGAGAACTGTTTTGCAGAATCATGAGTCAAGAAAATAAGTTAAAAATGGACCAAGAAATCTCCAGCCAGTTTTCTACTCAGCCTTGCTATTCCATCTGTCCACTTCATTTTACTTCAGTCTATATAAGTGACCCCTTTCTTTAGCAGTCAGAACTTGACAGTAGCATTGGAGGGTGGCCCAGATTCCTGCCCTTAACGGTACTTTGGACTCAGTGCCATCCCTCACTGTGACTGGTTTTAGCAATTTCCCTTTACTATGACATTACCCATTTCTTTTTCCCTTCCCCATTAGGACTTTCTGATTTAGTAGCATTAGAAAATCCAGTACCAATACACCCCTCCATGTTTTATTTCATCCTTCCTACCCCCAAAAACCAAGACTTACTTTTAGAAGACATTAAATTAGTTTTAAAAAGAAGAAGAAGAAGAACCAGAAAGCTTTCCTTTAGCCCCCTGGTATGACTTTAAAAGGAAGGAAAAACTTTACTGTCTTCAGGGACAATTTTGTTCCTTCTTTCAAGATTGTTGTTCACTTCTGAACGACCTTATATCCTGGGATGAGAATAAAATATTGTTGTTTGCCTGCTCTGGGAGACTAGCTGATGATCATGGATCTTCAGAAGGAAAAGCTTATTTGTGAGACTAGACAGAAACCTTTCTAGACTTTTATCATTCTTTCAGTTTTTAAAATTGAAACTCCCAGTGTGCCAGGCATTTTGTTGAAGACCTAGGAATATATTGGTGAGCAAAATAAACTTGGTCTATGCTCTCATGGAGCTTTTAGTTAGTCCCAGTTTCAGGAAAGCTGAAGATTTGGCTAGAATTTATATTCTGTTTTCCCATTAAGTTTTAACTTCAGTGTCTTTTCCCTTTCCTTAGGCCTCGTTATTTGTATTTTTAAGTTCTCAATTCTGGATGGTTGGCTTTCTGAATAATGTGGGCAGTACCAGCAATTGCTTAAAAAAAAAAGCCAAGGAAGCCAGCCAGGTGTGGTGGTACATGCCTGACCAATATAACGAGACCTCGTGTTAAAAAAAAAAAGTCTAGGGCGTTGAAAATAATTAGAACCAATCTTCCTCCCTCCCTCCCTCATTTCTTTCCCTCTCACCAAGTCTACCCCCAGCATTTTATTCTAAGAACCAAAAGTTGACATCTTTTGCAAATGCTGAACTTTTTCCCCCCACTCTGGTACTGAAGGAAATATCCTTAAATTAAAAGTTTAGTACTGGCATGGGAGCATACTCTGTACTCCCAGCGACTCAGGAGCTAAGGCACAAAGTTAAAATTTCAAGGCCAACCTCAGAAACTTAGTGACACCCCATCTCAAAAATAAAAAATAAAAAGAAACTGGTATGTAACTTAGTGGTAGAGCACCCCTGGGTTATATCCCCAGTACCCCAAAAATTTTTAATCTAAATTTTAAAAAGAAGTTCCCTTGGTGATTGAATTGCCTTAAGATCTGTGAATTCCACATGGAATTGGCTAGGGAAAGCAGCCTGCTCAAGAACTTCTAGGCTCAAGGAGGTCATAGTCCTTCACATATGATACAGCTCACCCATTTAAAGTGTATAATTTTTTTAAAATGCAATCACAAAGTTGTGTGGCCATCATCACAATATAATTATAGAACACTTTTTATCACCTGAAAGAAACCCTGAATGCATTAACCACCCCATTCCTTCCTGACCCTCCTTCCTAAAAAATCTCTGATGTACTTTCCATATCTAAAAAGTTGCCTATTGTAAACCATTCCTATAAGTGGAATCATGTAATACACATGTATCTGGTTTCTTTTCATGGTTTCAGGATTTATGCATGTTTTAGTATTTCATTCCTTACTGAGACAGAATAATATTTCTTTTTAACTGTACCATGTTTTGTGTGTGGGGAGAGATTCTTTCTCCTCCTCCTCCTCCTTCTCCTTCCTCCACCTCCTCCTCCTCCTTCGTTTTCTTCTTCTTCTTTTGGTGGTGCTGAGGATCAAACCCAGGGCCTTCTGCATGCAAGATAAGCACTTTACCACTGAGCTACATCCTAGCCTCTCTTCTTTGTTTTTATTTTTATTATTTTATTTTTCCTATACCATTTTTGTTGATCTGCACCTCAGTTGATGGACATTTGGATTGTTTCCACATTTTGGCTATTAGGAATAATGCTACTTTGAGCATTCATGTACAAGTTTTGTATGTGTGGACATGTATTTTTATTCTTTTGAATATATTCCTAGGTGTGGACTGGGTCATAAGATAACTCTGTTTAACATTTGTGGAACTGCTGAGCTGCTTTCCAAAGAAGCTGTACCTTTTACAATTCTACCAGCCATATATGAGGATTCTAACTTTGCCACATCCTTGCCAACACATACTCTCTCTTTGATTATCACTATCCTAGTGGGTATGAAATGGTATCTTATGGTTTTGATTTGCATTTAAAATCCTTAATGACTAACGATGTTGAGCATCTTTTCACATATATTCAAATCTTTTGCACCTTTAAATAATTAGATTACTTACCTTTTTATTGTTGAATTGTGAAAATTCTTTATACATTCTGACTCTAATTCCTTACCAAATAATCAATATGCAGATATTTTCTCCCATTCTATGGGTTATTTTTTTACTTTCTTGATGGTGTTTTTGCCATACAAAATCATTTAAACTCAATAAAGTCCAAATTGATTACTTTTTATTTTGAAGTATCTGTCAGGTTCATTTACTTCTTGGCTGTGGTCATCCCTGCCAGTAGACTCAAACCTCACCCGGTGAGTGAGAAACATTTGACAAAATATGTTTGGTTATAAAATTCTTTCCCACCTTGGATTTAGACCAAGCTTCTATCTTAACAGACAGATATTATGTCTGCTCTTCTTGTTATTCTCTGGAAAAATTAGTTTTCAGAACTCTTCTCCTGACCCATTTCTATCCTGTTTGATTTATTCACTCATTGAATATTTATTGAGCACCAGCTGTGTGCCAGACATTTGACATCGCTTTTCCAGGTTTTTATTATAGTATATACTGTTATATAAATGTTATATATTTGTGTTATGTATCTTGTATAAATATTGTAAGAACCCTCTCCAGAGTTAGTCATTCTTTCAGCAAACTTTTTTTTTCCCAATACTTTTTTAGGTTTAAGTTGAACCTCAGGGCGCTCTACCACTGAGCTACATCCTCAGCCCTTTTTATTTTTTATTTCAGGACAGAGTCTTGCTAAGTCATCCAGACTGTCCGTGAACTTGCAATCTCTGCCCTTGCTTTTTGAGCAGTTGGGATTAAAGGCATGTGCTATTGCTCCCAGCTTCTCAGCAAACATTTATTGTATGCCTCCAAGTGCTATTCCCAGGTACTATGCTAAGTGTGATTGTTACCACTTTTTCCTTTGGTGAGATATATGGTTTGCCAGGAATCAGTAAGAATAATAATTGGTCACAGCAAATTATGATTTTTCAGGCATAGTGGTGCATACCTACAGTCCCAACTACCTGGGAGATTGAAAGGGAGGATTACTCAGGAATTCAAGACCAGTGTAGGCAACATAAGACTCTGTCTGAAAATAAAATTACAAGGCATGATTTTTTTTAAGCTTCAGCCTTATACTTTTATTACTCGAGTTAGATAAAATGGTTCTATAAGTCTTTACTATCAATAAGCCACATTAAAAGAAAATATGGATTCTGTTATACTCTCTCATGCACACACATTGTCATAAATTTTTTCTTTTGGAATAATTTTAGATTTATAGAAAAAATGCAAAGATAGTATACAGAGTTCCTATATCCTCAGCCTAGTTTTACGTGTTACATTAGCATAGTACATTTATCAATAGAAGAATGCATTATTACATCACTGTTCACTAAAACTCCAGATTTTATTTAGACTTCACCAGTTTATTCATTAATATCCTATTTCTCTGTTCTAGGATCCAATCCAGGGTACCATGCTATATTTAGTTGTTGTGTCTACCCAGTGTCCTCTAGTCTGTGACAGTTTCTCAAGTCTTACTTTTCACAACATTCAGTCTTAAAGAGGACTGAGATCCAGTGGAATGTCCCCCACCTGGATTTGTCTAATGTTTTTCTTATGTTTAAGTTAGGGTTAAAACTTTTGGAAGAATGTAACAGATGAAATGCCCTTCTCATGATATCACACTAGGGGTTACATGATATTCCCATGATATCCCTGGTAATGTTAAGCATTATCATTTGATTAAGTTAGTATTTGCCAGGTTTCTTCACTGTAAAATTACTATTTTTTCTTTTTGCTATCCTAAACAAGTCAATAAATCTAGCTCTTCTTTAAGAGTGGAAATTAAACTTCACCTTCTATAAGAGAGAATATCTACACGTGTTACTTGAATTGTTATATTAGAAGGATTTGGGTTGGGCTGGAGATGTAGCGTAGTGGTAGAGTTCTTGCCTAGCATTTGCATGGCCTTGGGCTCAATCCCCATTACTGAGAGAGAGAGAAAGAGAGAGAAAGATTTGCTTCTTTTACCTATTTACTTCATCATTTATTTTTATCAATATGAACTCATGTCAAATCTTGATTTAAAACCCCTTGTTCTTTCCACTGCACCAGTCAAGAAATGACAATTTATACCAAGACATTGATTTCAGGAAAATACATTTATTTCAGATTTTAGAAAATTATTAGGTAGCTTTGATAAGACTTGATAATTATGGAAGTGAGCGAGTGATGAAGCAGGAGTATTTAAAAAAAAGATAGCTTAGATTTTGGTTTGAATGGCTGGCATTAAAATTTGGGTTGAGGGGGTTAGGGATGTAGCTCAGTTGGTAGAGTGCCTGCTTTGCATGCACAAGGCTCTGGGTTCAATCCCCAGTACCACCAAAAAAAAAAAAAAAAAAATTTGGATTGAGCTGATGCAGTAATGCATGCCTCTAATCCTGACTACTCTGGAGTCTAAGGCAGAAGGATCACAGTTTTGAGGCCAGTCTCAATAACTTAGTGAGACCCTGTATCAATATAAAAAATAAAAAGGACTGTGGGATGTACCTCAGTGGTGGAGCACCTTGGGTTCAATTCCCAGTAATGACAAAAAAAAAAAAAAAAAAAAAATGGAGATTGAAACTCCATGCTAAAAAGTATGAACATTGCTTGTAGTCCTTGATGAAGGTAAGCTTCCTCAGAGATTGTTTTTAGCCTAGTCAGTGCCTTGTTCTCCTAAGTCTGAGCTGAGAAAAACAACTTCCCTTCTGATTGAAACACAAGGGCCCCCTGGCAGCAGCACCCTTGGTCCTGTTTCTTAACTGAAGGACTCACATGGTTTTTCTTTGTTTTTACTTGTTTGTCTATGGGTTTTTCGCCTTCATTTGCCTAGCAGAAATGCTTGATTCTGTACTCTAATAAATTAAACCCTTCCCATTCAGAGTTGTCAGTTCACTTCCATTTGTAATCTCATGTTTAGTAAGAAGACAATTACCCTCTGACAATCACTCCCATGATCCTCATACTCTAAGCCAGAGGGTACTCAATCCTTGTTTTTAATCAGTTTATCCTCTTCTCCCATCTGGTACTATATTAATTTTAATTCTTTGTTTCAGAGCCATCATCAACCACTTTAACCCCAAAATTGAGTCCTACGCTGCTGTGAATCACATATCTCAACTGTCAGAGGAGCAGGTAAGCCTGACCTAGTTGGTGGCTAGGATCATCAGTTGCCTTCTCTCTGATGGCAGGGAATTCTGTGACTGAACTTTAAATAGGAATGGCAAGAGCCAGGCTGTTTTAGAGGAATTAGTACAGGATTGCTTGATAGTACTTAAAACAGCAAGTAATACCTTTTGCATTTGTGCCATCTGCAGGGTTTGTTTAATTATATAGAAGAAATATAGTTGAAAATTTGGTGAATTATTTTTTAAGTGGGTGATAAATCATAACTTTTTAAAATCTTAGAGTCATTTTTGATTTTTGAAAGTGAAAAATGAGAACCTAGAAATGGATGAAACTGCCAGTTAGAAAAACCCTGAGTTCAGCTTAATTTCAAGCTTTTTGGCTTGTTAAAACAGGAGCCCTTTTTTGGGACAGATTTTTCCTTAGTAATTGAGTTCCCTTTGCCTTGAGCAATTATTTCTGAGCAGGCTTTTTTATGGTATGGACTGAGTTGGAGATGCAGAGAGCTTGTGTTTGCTTTGCTTGAATCTGGCCTGATTTCCCCTTCTCCCAAAGTGCCTGCACTCAGCTCTACATTATATAAAAGTACAGATGGGGCATTAGCATGGCATGGGGTTGAATCTGATGTTTCATTCTGAGACACTTGAGTCCATTTTTAAAAGCAGAAAATTAAACATCTTTTTCACACGATTCCCCTTCCTTTCTTCTTATCCTTCTCCCAAGTTGGAGGGGCCAGGGTATAGATCCAAGCCAATAAGAAGACCACATATGGTCCTCTCTCCCTTGCTTGCCAATTCATCATTGTACCCTTTTTCTGAACTTCTTCCTAATAGGGCCAGCCAGTAGCTATGTTATGACCATGTGTTCCAGTGTTCCTAAAAGCTATTCAGTTCACCCAGTGAGGCACGAGGCAAGTTTTTTCCTAACAGGCTTCTCCGTATTCCCCCAGTGACTTCCCTCAGCCAGATGGATGGGACTCTATTAGTCTGTCAGTTGTTCCCTTTGACATATTTGTTCTCTTTTGTGAGGCCAGCTGTGTGAATCCATCCTCACATTTAAAACTCTGTTATAAATGGCTTTCATTTTTCTTTTTTTCCTTTCTGTCTGTAGAGCAGTCCAGAGTCCTATTCTTTGATGCTGTGCTCTCTGTGAGGTGCTTCTTGATGCTGCTACCTTTTTCTCTTGGACCCATTTGTGTCAGTTTGACTATGTCATTTTTATGCAGAAGAATACAACACCTTGAATTCTGAAGTGAGAGAAGGGGTGACTTTCCTACATCAGTGAGCTCTGGTTAGTCTAAAAGCTTTCTTTTAAAAAAATAGGAAGACACATTTTCACTGTCAGCCACGTGCAGCATTTATCCCCCAGCAGCTTGAGAAGGTCAGGCTGAAATCTTTCTCCAGCAGTAGCAGCCACAGACCAATAATAAAAGCTCATTCTGGTGCATGAGACAATCTGGAAAAGGATGATTAGCAAGCACATGTCCTCACCCTCCTCCAACTTCTTTCAAAGTTAAATGAAGTGATGAAAGTGCCTCTCAAAAAGAGTCCACAAACCAGAGATGAAGTGAATCCTGTGGGGAGGAAGAGGACCTATACAAGAATGGGAAAGTAAATCAACTGATTTATTTACCTTGTCAATAAAGAATTACTTGCCTGCTACAATACAAGACATGGTGCTGGGTAGTGGGGATCAGCAGTGCATAAGTATAGTCCTTTCTGTCATGGAGTTTTTGTATACTTACTACCTCTCTTTAACAGTCCTTTTCATTTAGGTGGGGTGGGGAGGGTGACACAATTCTGGATGCTTTTCAAAGCCACCCTCAAAATAGTTATTGCTTCTGTTCTATAACTGACTTTTGAAGAGTGCTAAATGACAGACAGCATCACAGTGTACTTAGTTTTATTCTCAGCACTATCAGATTAGAGGTATTTGACAGCCTTACTTATCTCCAACATGTGTTGGAGCACTTCTCTCCCTTCACTTATGAATTACTGCATTACCGCTAATGTCACTTAATGTTAAGAGTAGTCATAGCTTCTCGAGGAGCTGGCTATGGCATCCAGTAGGGCCCTGCAGCTGTTAGCCTCAGAATGAGTAGGGAAAAAAATTAAGAATATTATTCCCAGTCGATTCTAAAGTACTCCTAAAATAAAACCTAAAGACCATGAATAGGATCTGGAGTTGTGGCTCAGTGGTAGAGCGCTTGCTTAGCATGTGTGAGGCACTGGGTTTGAGTCTCAGCACCACATATAATTAAATGAATAAAATAAAGGTCTATCAACATCTTAAAAAAAAAAAAAAGAGAGAGAGACCATGAATAGGCATTAACTGGAATTTATAGTACTTAGTTAGCAGACAGTATTGGGCTTTTTTTCTTATAAACAAATGCCTGCCCAGCCTGCCATTTTCTTTTGGCAAGAGATTTGTTCATTCTTGATTCCTGATGATCACCAGATACAGGTAGCTGTGTTCTAAGGCATCAAAAGGCTATACATTATTGCTGATTAAACAAAGCCCAGACTCTTCCACTGGGCTTTCTTTTCAGACATCCAGAAGAGAGATGACTGTTTTCTGTCAATTTTCATTAACTTCATGGAATGCCAAGGTTTTTTTTTAAGTGAGTTAATGCCCTCAGTATGACTGGTCGTGCATCTTCTAGCATAATAAACTGCAAGCATTTTTATAGTGTATATATGCGGACATTTTGTTTGTCCATAAAACTTATTCATTTGACTTTTTGTTTACATGTGCTAAAATATACACAATATGGAAATTTACCATTTTTATAAATTTTAAGTGTATGTTCAGTGACATTAAGTACATTTACACCATTGTGCAACCATCACTACTTGTTTCTCCAGAACTTTCTCATCCTTCCATACTGTAAATCTGTAGTCATCAAATAATAAACACCCATTCTTCATGACCCTCAACAGGTAACCGTTACCAGTAAACAATTTGACTATTCTAGGTATCTTAGTGGAATCATATTTTGTGACTTCTTATTTCTTCTACCATAGTGTATTCAAGGTTCATCCATGTTGTAGCATGTATCAAAACTTAGTTCCTTTTTAAGACTGATAATATTCCATTCATTGCATTGATGGACATGTAGGTGGTTTCCAGCATTTATTTATTGATTTAGGTACTAGGGATTGAATCTAGGGCATTCCACCACTGAACTACATCCCCAGCCCTTTTTATTATTATTTTTTTCAATTTTCAGACAAGATCTTTCTTTCTTTCTTTCTTTCTTTCTTTTTTTGAATATTTTTTGTTGTAGATGGACACAATATCTTTTTTTTTTTAAATTAATTTTTATGTGGCGCTGAGAATTGAACCCAATGCCTCACATGTGCTAGGCCAGCATTCTACCACTGAGCTACAATCCCAGCCTAAGACAGGATCTTTCTAATGTGCTGAGGTTGACCTCTAACTTGTGATCCTCCTGCCTCAACCTCCTGAGTAGCTTTTATTATAGGCATGCACCACTGTGCATGATGGCTTGTTTATATCTTCTAGCTTTCCCTCTCCCCCAGTCTCAGGGCTTAAACCCAGGGCCTCACACTTGCTAGGCAAGCACTCTACCACTGAGCTACATCCCCAGCCTATCTTCTAGCTGTTATAATTGGTAATTTTTAGATTATTGAAGAAGTTCAACTTGTCTGTTTTTTTCTTTTGTTGCCTGTGCTTTTGGTGTTGTATTCAAAAAATCATTGCCAAATACAGGGTCATGAAACTTTTGCCCTATGTTTTCTTCTCAGAATTTAGCTTTTATTCTTACATTTAACTCTTTAATTCACTTTGAGGTTTTTGTTTTGTTTTCTTGGTTTTTTTGTTTGTTTGTTTTGCTTTGTTTTTAGTTTTTTGTTTTCTTTTATAGTGCTGGGGATTGAACCCCAAGGCCTTGTGCATGCCAGGGCAAGTGCTCTACCACTGAACTATATCCCCAGCCCAATTTTGAGTTAATTTTTATATATGGTATTAAGTATGGGCATTTTGACCTCTGTTTGTATTTGACATATCTTTTTGAGAAAAGATTAAGGAAGAGATACAACTTGCTTTTCCAAAAACTTTGAAACTACTTCCAGTTTATCCCCTGGATTTGACTTATTTCTAGCACCTCTTTTAAAAAGTAGACCTTCAATGCCGGGTGTGGTGGCGCATGTCTGTAATTCCAGCACTTGCGAGGCTGAGACAGGAGGATCACGAGTTCAAAGCCAGCTTCAGCAGCTTAGCGAGGCCCTAAGCAACTCAGTGAGACCCTGTCTCTAAATAAAATACAAAATAGCCCTGGGTTCAATCCCCAGTACCAAAAAAAAAAAAAAAAAAAAAAAAAAGAGACCTTCAAGTGTTGGTGGTATACCTCAGTGGTTGAGTGCTGGTCTAGTGACCCTGGTTCATTCCTCAAATCAGAACCACAAAAAAAAAAAAGGAAAAAAATGTCCTTCAGGCCCCTTTTGCCCACCCTCAACTAAGATTTATCTCCTTTCTCGGTATGGCTCATTATTAAGTGTCCATCCCTACCTAGTATGCCTTGGGATGCCAGGCAAACCTGGTCATCAATGAACAAGGATTTCTAAAACAATAAAGCTAAATTAAGACTGGAATATTTGGAATGCATGGCAATCTAAATGGTTCTTCACATCTGGAACTTTGAGTCTGATTCCTTCCATTCCCAAATCTACTTTCTCTCTGGTTCCATTTGTGTTCATTTCCTCTTATCTACCCTTTTAAGAGGACCACAAGTAGAGCAGTCTTGGCTCATCACTCCTATAAACCTTCCTAAATTCTGATCTCCAGCCCCTCCCTCATCAGTGATCTACACCTTGAATTTATTCCCATAGGAGGATAGTTGAGTCACACAACCTGTGTTTATTGGATAAATCCCAGTGATCATTTTGTCTGTACTACTAAAGAGATGTAGATGGAATGTATTTAAGGGCAGCTCTTGATACCAGGCTAAATCTTACATTCAGATGCTTTGAGTATATCCTATCTTGATAAGGCAATGCTCTCTTGCCAGAAGAGTCCTGAAATAGAAGAGTCCTTTGGGGAGGTTCTCCTTCCTATCCTGTCTTACTCGAAACTCTAAGTATTCCTTCTCTATTCTGCCTTTCAAATTAAGAAAACGGTTTTCAGTTATTGTTATTATTATTATTATTATTATTATTTTTTGAACCAGGGATTGAACTCAGGGACACTCGGCCACTGAGCCACATCCCCAGCCCTATTTTGTATTTTATTTAGAGACAGGGTCTCACTGAGTTGCTTAGGGCCTCGCTAAGTTGCTGAGGCTGGCTTTCAACTCGCGATCCTCCTGCCTCAGCCTCCCAAGTCGCTTGGATTTCAGGCATGCGCCACCATGCCCGGCCTTCAGTTATTATTGGTTATGGTTACATCATATTAGTGATGGGTCTGCACTTGAGGTCAGCCATGAAAATTTCTTAGAATGATGTTTACTCACAGATGGTTCTTAAGCTAAAGTCCAAAAATAAATAGGTTTTATAAAGTTAGTGTGAACTCCAAAATTGTGTGTAAAATTATGTGTATGTCACCATCATCATCATCTTCTTCATCTTCATTGTTTTGGTCATCATTGTCTTCTTGTTCATCTTCCTCTTCTAAGATTCTCATCTAGTCTTTGACTACCCTTCTAACATTTTTTTATTATTATTTTTAAATTTTTTAATTTGGGGGGTACTGGGGATTGAACTCAGGGGCACTCAACCACTGAGCCACATCCCCAGCCCTATTTTGTATTTTATTTAGAGACAGGGTCCCACTGAGTTGCTTGGCATGTTGCTTTTGCTGAGGCTGGCTTGAACTCTCGATCCTCCTGCCTCAGCCTCCATAGCCACTGGGATTACAGGTGTGTGCCACCACACACCCAGCTCCCTTCTAACATTTTTAAGATTCATTAGCTTTGTTGTTTTGAATAGTACCTCATACTTTTCTTGCTCCAAAGTCATCAGACCATTGAGGATCTCAAGCTCCTTGTAAGCTTCACTATTTGGTTTACAAATGCTTATGACATGTTGATTTATATTGGCTCTCATTTCCTTATAGGCAAGAGAAGGCTTCATAGTAGACCTTATAGAAGATTCTGTATAGTTCTGAATGTCTACAGGACATAGTTAACAGTTAGTATTCAAAACAAAACCTTCCTTGAGCACCTGATTCCTTTCAGTCTTATTCATGACCAGTTTATTGCCTTTGAAATGTCCCACTGGAAACAAGTAAATTACTGGTTTGCTCTTGCTTTATCAGTCATTTAACTATCAGTATATTAGCAAATGCTCTAGGCCTGTGATTGCATTAGTCATTTGAAGGGTACAAAAATATGATAAAGGGCCTTTGTTCTCAAAGGACAGTATAGTACAAGAGATGGTTTTAAAATGTTGTTATTGTCAGAAGACCAGTTTTAGCAGTGGGATGTGTTCCTGTTAGAGAAAGATCTCTAGTTGTAGTGGTCAGAAAAGGCCATATAGAGAAGGCAAAAATTGAACTTGGCCTTGAAAAAGGAGAGATAGGGATTGGATAAATGGAGAGGCATAAATTGTAAATGTACCTAAAACTAGGATCTAAAAAGCAGAGTACTAATGGAGAAGAGTTCCAGAGTTCTTGCAAGTCATATCTTTGGATCATAAAACATCCAAAGGTTGGATAACTTTGAGATGCAAGTCAGTCATTTAATCACAGCCTATGTAATTCCTAATACTCTGACTCTCATCCCTTCCTAATTGTTCTGCCTTTGATTCAGTCACCGCATTTATTCAGAAGGGCCTAAGCTGGGTGCGATGGTGCACGCCTGTAATCCCAGCACTTGGGAGGCTGAGGCAGGAGGATCACGAGTTCAAAGCCAGCCTCAGCAACTTAGCAAGGCCCTAAGCAACTCAGTGAGACCCTGTCTCTTAATAAAATACAAAAAAAAAGGGCTGGGGATGTGGCTCAGGGGGGGAGGCCCCCGGATTAAACCCCTGGAACCCAACAAAAAAAAAAAAAAAAAAAGGGCCTAGCCTGAGCCAACCTCATGCTAGGCAAGTGATGAGACCTAATAAGCAAACTTGCTTTTTAAATTGTGGTTACACACACACACAAACATAAATACACATCAAAATTTACCATCTGAACCATTTTTTACTGTATAGTACAGTAGGCTTACAGCATACATATTGTTGTGCCACAGCTTTGTGGGACTTTTCTATCCTGCAGAACTGAAACCCTATATTCACTGAATAACTCCCTTTCCCCTCTCCTTTTTTTGCCATGGCAAACACTATTTTACTTTGTAAGAGTGGGCAAAACTATCTTGAAACTGGTTTTCCTTTCAACTCAGTGACCCAGGAGTTTGCTAAATCTTTTTCTACATACAAATTTAGTTTTTGTTTTTTTTTTTT
>JAJEJO010049818.1:177005-235857 GCA_020662805.1 Glaucomys volans
GGCCACTGAGCCACATCCCCAGCCCTATTTTGTATTTTATTTAGAGACAGGGTCTCACTGAGTTGCTTAGGGCCTCGCTAAGTTGCTGAGGCTGGCTTTGAACTCGCGATCCTCCTGCCTCAGCCTCCCAAGTCGCTTGGATTACAGGCATGCGCCACCACGCCCAGCTATGTGGTCTATTTTAGAGAAGGAGCCATGTGCTGCTGAGAAGAAAGTGTATTCACTCATTGATGGATGGAATATTCAATATATGTCTGTTAAGTCTAAGTTATTCATTGTGTTATTGAGCTCTGTGGTTTCTTTGTTTAGTTTTTGTTTGGTAGATCTGTCCAGTGGCGACAGTGGTGTGTTATAGTCACCCAGAATTATTGCGTTGTGGTCTATTTGATTCCTGTAATTGAGAAGGATTTGTTTGATGTATATGGATGGGCCATTGTTTGGGGCATAAATATTTATGATTGTTATGTCTTCTTGATTTATGGTTCCCTTAAGCAGTATGTAATGTCCTTCTTTATCCCTTCTGACTAACTTCGATTTGAAGTCCACTTTATCTGATATAAAGATGGAAACCCCTGCTTTTTTACTAAGGCCGTGTGCATGATAAGTTTTTTACCATCCTTTCACCTTTAGTCGTGGATGTCCTTTTCTGTGAGATGAGTCTCTTGAAGGCAGCATATTGTTGGGTCTTTCTTTTTGATCCAGTCTGCCAGTCTATGTCTTTTGATTGATGAATTTAGGCCATTAACATTCAGGGTTATTATTGAGATATGATTTGTATTCCCAGTCATTTTGGCTTAGATTTGTTTTTTAATGTGGCTTGGTTTCTCCTTTAATTGGCTTTTCTTTTAGGATAGTTCCTCCCTTTGATGACTTATATTGTTGTTGTTCATTTCTTCCTCATGGAATATCTTGCTGAGAATGTTCTATAGTGCAGGCTTTCTATGTGTAAATTTCTTTAACTTTTGTTTGTCATGGAAGGATTTTATTTCATCTTCAGGTATGAAGGTTAGCTTTGCTAGATATAGGATTCTTGGTTGGCAGCCATGTTCTTTCAGAGCTTGAAATATATTGTTCCAGGCCCTTCTAGCTTTTAGGGTCTGGGCTGAGCAATCTGCTGATATCTGTATTGGTTTCCCCCTATATGTAATCTGTTTCTTTTCTCTCACAGCCTTTAAAATCCTATCTTTATTTTGTACATTAGGCATTTTCATTATAATGCGTCTTGGTGTGGATCTGCTATAATTTTGTGCATTTGGTGTTCTGTAAGCCTCCTGCAGTTGAGTTTTCATTTCATTCTTCAGGTTTGGGGAATTTTCTGATATTATTTCATTGAATAGGTTGTTCATTCCTTTGGTTTGTATCTCTGTGCCTTCTTCAATCCCAATAATTCTTAAATTTGGTCTTTTCATGATATCCCATAGTTCTTGGAGGTTCCATTCATGATTTCTTACCATCTTCTCTGTTTGGGCACCTTTATTTTCAATATTCAATATTTTGTCTTCATTGTCTGAGGTTCTGTCTTCTAAGTGATCTAGTCTGTTAGTGATGCTTTCCATAGAGTGTTTAATTTGGTTTATTGTTTCCTTCATTTCAAGGATTTCTGTTTGGTTGTTTTTCAGAATCTCTATCTCTTTGTTGAGTTGATCTTTTGTTTCCTGTAGTTGCTGTTTCAGCTGCTTATTGGAATGGTCAATCATTGCCTGCACTTGCTCTCTTAACGCATCATTTGCTTCTCTGAACATTTTTTTTCTTTTTCTTTTTCTTTTTCTTTTTCTTTTTTTTTTTTTTTTTTTTTTTTTTTTTTTTTTTTTTTTTTTTTTTTGCAGTGCTGGGGATTGAACCCAGGGCCTTGTGCATGCAAGGCAGGCACTCTACCAACTGAGATATATCCCCAGCCCTCTCTGAACATTTTAATCATGTATATTCTGAACTCCTTTTCTGGCAGTTCTTCTACCATGCTATCATTGGATTCTATTAGTGTAGAATCTTGGTTTGTTTGGAACACTTTCCTCCCTTGTTTTTTCATGTTGTTCATGTATCTTCCCCTCTAGCAATGTAGATCTAGGATATTATAGTTTCTGCCCTATAGGCTTATAGTGACCCTATAGTTTTCTGAAACCTCTTCTTTAAGGGGGGGAATCAATATTAGCAACACCCAGTACAGACAATATGCTGCTGTAAAACAAATAGCCCCTATGAAGACTACTGTTATAGTAGTCTTTTTGTTATAATTTGTTACAATATTGTCATAATAAACAGAGAGGATGAGTTCAATTATTATCTACAGTATAGCAAACAGATTTGCAATGAGGAGTACAGTTTCTAATGGAGGACAAAGAGTATGGGGAGGGGTGTAGGCTGTAACTGTTAACAGTGTAAGAAAAGAGTATGAAGAAGTTCTAGATCATAGGGAGAGTGAAAGTGTAGTCAGAAGAAGTTGGTTGTTAGCATGAGAAAAGTGAGAAAAAGCCCTTGAGGAAAGAGGTAAACAAAAGGAAAGTAGAAAGCAAGAAAAGTAAAGAAATAAAAGTTTAAAAGCTATCACAAAGGAGAAAAAAAAACAACAAAAAACTCCACTATAACCATCATATACTATTCAAACCTCCCAGTCTTCAGTATCCTGAGACATGAGAAGTACCTGACAATGAGCTTCCAGTCTCCAGTGGGCATCTCAGGATGGGATTTACCCCACCAAATGACAGTTTCCCCTTCATGGATAATCCAAGATGGTTGCACTGGCTTCCAAACGTGTTGGCAGATGTGGAGATGCAGTGCAGGGCGTGGGTACCAAGACTGTGTGGGGTGCATTCAGTCAGACTGGGCCCCTGGAGGTGGTTTGCTGTCAGTCAAGTCGGGGGTCCTGGAGGTGGGGTGCTGCCAGTCCTGCCGGCAGTCCTGAAGCTCCTGGCTTGCTTTTTCCCCAAAATGGCGGCAGCCACAGCAGGCAGCTGGCCATCCACTGACGGTCTGCAGGCCCCGTAGGCTACTGGCGGACGATCAGCAGATAAACCTCGGTTGGTGGGCGATGGGTTGGTGAAAGGCAGGCGATGGGCAGGCCGGAGGCAGGCAAACAGGCAAGTGATGGATGATAGGCGGAGGTCAGTGAGCAATCTGCACTCAACTGTAGTCGCTATGCTGGTAGACTGCGGGTGATCAAGGTAGACAGATGTGGTAAACAGCAGGAGATCAATGATGAGTAAATACTGCTTCACGGAGAAACAGATTTTCCTCTTTTCAAATCCTGAGTTACTGAGCGACAAGAAGGAACGCAGCCTCCCTCTAGTCCGCCATCTTGGATCTCTGTAACTCAATTTCTGTTCTTGGCATCATGTTTTTCAACAAGTGTGTGGTCTTGAACTGTCTGTCTGTAGCCATGAGTGATAGTTGCTCTGGGAACACCTATTGAGTGTTAGCACTTGACCCAAGTGTTGACTGTAGGATTCTGCCCCCCTACCTTCTTTGTTGCATTTGTTTAGATTCTGGTATTTCTTTCTATTTTATTTTGATTTTTTTCATAGTACTGAGAATGGATTCAGGGGTGCTCCACCACTGAGCTGCATCCCCAGCCTTTTTATTTTTTATTTTGAGACATAGTCTTACTGAGTTGTCCAGGCTGCCCTCAAACTTGCAATCCACCTGCTTCAGCCTTCAGAGTAACTGGCATTACAGGCTTTTGCCACCGCAATGGGCAATTTCAGTTGATACGGTGGGCAGGAAAAAAAAAAAAAATTGTCACAAGTTGTTTATTCACTGGATTCACTGAAGGAAAAAAGAAATAATGTCAGAGATGGGGATGTTTTCCTTTAAGTTATTTATCCTTCCTAATCAACTTTAGGTTATGTCAACATCTTGAGAAGGTTCAGATAAGAGGGTCAGCAGACTTATGTGCTGTTAGGTTGACCACTATTACTTAGACATGGTCAGCTGCACTATCAGGGGCCTTAGGGGAGAAAGTATCTTGGATTTGGAATGATGCAAATAAATGAAACAACTCATAATTATGAAGTAGGCAATTTTTTATGATTTATGTACTTAATTTTTTTTTTTTTTTTTTTTTTTTTTTTGTGGAACCAGGGATTGAACTCAGGGACACTTGGCCACTGAGCCACATCCCCAGCCCTATTTTGTATTTTATTTAGAGACAGGGTCTCACTGAGTTGCTTAGGGCCTCGCTAAATTGCTGAGGCTGGCTTTGAACTCGCAATCCTCCTGAGTCAGCCTCCCAAATCGCTTGGATTACAGGTGTGCGCCACCGCGCCGGGCTATGAGAGTCTTTTTATCCCAACCAAATGTCCCAGGAAGGTCATTCTGAGAAGTAAAGCTTTTCCTACACACCAAAGAGACATGGTGACTTTTTTCTAAGTTTTTACTTAATAGATAATATATGGTTCTGAAAGATAACACACTGGATTTTAATTGCTTTTAAAGTCTGTAGGCCTATTTTGTTCAAGAAGCAAAAACTTTCACAATTAATCTCTCACTGTCAAGCAGAATGAATACAGAGGTCACTGGTGAAGAGGTCAGCTTATTCATCTCTGTCATTGTCAGCATTTTCTCCAATTAGGTAGGAGTTTTGAAATAACTGTCACATGAACTTCTGATCTTCAGCCAAGCAACTGTGAAGTTTCATTGGCAGTGCATAGGAAGAACAGTGTTGGAACTAGTAGGAATTCCAATAGGTACTTTTCAGCTTTTGAAGAGGTTATAGCAGCCGGGCGTGGTGGCGCATGCTTGTAATCCCAGCACCTGGGAGGCTGAGGCAGGAGGATCGCGAGTTCAAAGCCAGCCCCAGCAACTTAGCAAGGCCCTAAGCAACTCAGTGAGACCCTGTCTCTAAATAAAATACAAAAAAGGGCTGGGGATGTGGCTCAGTGGCCGAGTGTCCCTGAGTTCAATCCTTGGTTCAAAAAAAAAGACGTTATAGCAGATGCCAGTCTTTGCTTTCTTGCTTAGACCTTAGGTGTATTCAAGAAGGACTTCCCTCTTCAGTTTGATTTTTAGCCACCTCTTTCCTTCCAATAGATCTTTGGAAAGTTTGTTTTATTTCCACTACAACCTCCTCTCAAGAAGTGGCTCAAAACTCTTAAGATGTGCTTGCAGAAGCATGGTTTGCCATCTGTGGCAATATCAGAGGCTAGAAGAATCACTGCGCAAACTTTTATCTCTGTTACAAGCTATGTGGAAATGTTTTTGCTAAGTAACATAATAGCATTTTGAATTTTTATAGTGATCCTATTTGAAGGATGTTGCAATCTTGAAAATGACCTACTCAGCTAGAAATGAAGCTAGTCATAGCCCACAAATGGGATCTTTGTTAAGGATTCTGTTGTTGGGGAGGGATAAGGTAAGTGAGGCTTGGAGAGGAGGCAGAGACCTCATGTTGAGTTACCAGTGAGTTAGGATCAGAGATAGTGTTTTTTTACCCTCCCTCTCTGAGATGTGATATGTTTCCAAGGAAAGAAACCTCAGGTGGGAAGTATAGAGACATTAGCCTCTTGATTGGAGCTGGGCAGAGTGCCCTACCTGCAATAAGTCAGAGAAGGAAAGGGTCTAATATAAATTTGTATGTGTCGTGTTTCTCTATCCTTATAACCTTGGTTGCCATTTAGTGTGATTCGATGTCTTGCTTGTAACAGGGTAGGGCCCAGTAAGTGTTGGATGTGTAATTAGTGTAAAGAAAAACTTCACAAAGGGTGTCTAGGGCTTCAACCAAATAAAGTCAGGGAGGTGGGGGTGACTGCCTAGGGAAATTAAAGTCACTGTCACTATTCCTTGAACCAACTAATCACCCACTGTGAGGTTCATTATCTGGTCTACCTTAGCTGAAGGGCAGAGCTATCCTGTCAGATCAATAAATCTCAGGGCAGTAGAGAGCTCTCTGATAGCAGGCCTGAAAGACATGGATGGACTGAGAGAACTGGCCAGCTTAAATTGGTTCTGAAATTGGGTTTAGTCCTGAAGTATAAGAGATGAAAATAGAAAGGGGAAAGAAAACACACACACACACACACACACACACATTCTCTCTCTCTCTCTCTCTCTCTCTCTCACAGACACACACACACACACACACACACACACACACTTCTGTGTATTGTATGCAGGGTAGCTATATAGAAAAAACAGCTACCTTTTAAAAGACAGGTCATGGGACTGCGGTTGTGGCTCAGTGGTAGAGCACTTCCCTAGCTAGCATGTGTGAAGCACTGGGTTGATTCTCAGCACCATGTATAAATAAATGAATAAAATAAAGTTCTATCAACAACTAAAAAAAAATTTTTTTTTAAAAAGCAGGTCATCACCAGGTATGGCCACACACACCTATAATCTCAGCTACTCAGGAAGCTGAGACAGGAGAATTGCAAGTTCAAGGCCAGCCTTCAAAATAAAATTTTAAAAGGGGCTGTGAATATAACTTGGTGGTAGAGCACCATGAATTCAGTCCCTAGTACTGTGGAAAAATAAGGGGGGAGGGGTACTGGGGGTGTATCATAGTGATAGCCCACTTGCCTAACATACATGAGCCTCTGGTTTTAATCACCAATAGCAGATCACCTTTTTGGAACCTGAGGTTTAATGTTTACCTTTTGGATCATTGTTTCCAAACAATTATAGTGGGTGGTGAAAGATTCAGGTTACCTTGGATAGGAAGTCACTGTAAGCATCCAGTGGAGGGGAGAGATCCTCACTCAGTGGGAGCCTGTGGTTTTGTTACAGGTTGCTATCTGTTCTACTTCTTGTGCTGTTGACTGTACTCTTTTGTTTTTTGTTTTGCTTTTTTTTTGGGTGGTGGGGGATTGAACCCAGGAATGCTTAACCACTTAGCCATACCCCCAAATCTTCTGTCTTTTATTTTGAGACAGGATCTCACTAAGTTGCTTAGGACCTCACTAAATTGCTGAGGCTGGCCTTGAACCTGAGATCTTCCTATCTCAGCTTCCTGAGCTGCTGGAATTACAGTATGCCCGACTGCTGTATTCTTTTGATGTTTTTTATTTATTTGTTTGTCTTTTAAGCCACATTGAGCTAACATGTTCTGGAGAAGAACCAGTTCTACCAGGCATCAGCAAATCAGGAGACTGAAGCAGGAGGATTGCAAATTTGAAGCCAGCATTGGCAATTTAGTGAGACCATTTCTCAAAATAAAAGGAATAGGGATGTAGCTCAGTAGTAGAGCACCCCTGGGTTCATCTCCAGTACCACAAAAAAAGAAAGAAGGAAGAAGGAAGGAAGGAAGGAAGGAAGGAAGGAAGGGAGGGAGGGAGGGAGGGAGGGAGGGAGGGAGGGAGGGAGGAGAAAGAGAGAGAGAGAAAGAAGGAAAGAGAGAAAGAAAGAGAGAGAGAAAGAGAAAGAGAAAGAAAAAGATAAGATAAGAAAAGAGCGAGCAATTCCTACCCCCAAAGGAGCTTTCAGAACCTGCTTTGGCCTAAGAACTTTCTGCTTCTACATCCTTAGTGAAGTTAAGGCAGGGAGTGAGTACTTCCTGGGCTTTATGTTCCCTAGATTTCTTTTCTTCTGTACAAAAGTGCCAAAGTACCTACTATGCCAGCCAAGAGCTATAAAAATGCAGAAGCCATACTTTTCTTGGGGACTTCACAGTATTATCAGGGATCACTCCTTTCTTGTTAGACCTTTGCCTATGTGTGCTCTCGTAGATCTCTCTTAGCTGGTGTATTTGGAGTGATTGCCTCAGTCCCACCTGATCAGCCTAAGGAGGACAAATAAACCTCCTTTTTCTCCTTTGAACCTCCAGTGAAATATTGTGTCATTACAAATACACAAACAATTGTCTGATGATCTTTTTTAGAGTATGTTTCCTCTAGGACATCCATTATCATCTCATATTAATCTTTCATCCTTGCCTCCATTTCATAAAGAAGGAAGAAGCAAAACTATCATTAGGTAAAATTAGCAAAGGCAGGAATCTTAAAAGTCCCCGAGCTTCACAAATGATTAAATTTGTCAGAAAGTCTAGGTAAGTACACCATTAAAAAATGTTCATGTGGCCATGCATGGTGGTGCATATAATCCTAGCAACTCAAGAGGTTAAGGCAGGAGGATCACATATTTGATATCAACCTGAGCAAGTTAGTGAGACCCTATATGAAAATAAAATTTAGAAAAGGAATGGGATGTAATCTAGGACTTGACTAGCATTTGCAAGGTCTTGGGTCCAATCCCCAGTACCAAAATTCATAAACTAATGAATGATTTTATGATATGTAAATTATGCCTCAAAAAAAGTGCTAAAAGGAAAAAAACCTGCTATTTTCAAAAGTGATTATACCATTTTTCATTCCACCCAATAACATATAAGGTTTCCAGTTACTTCATATCCTTGCCACACTTGGAATTATGAGTTTTAATTTTAACCATTTTAGTGGGCATGTAGTACATTCATTACAGTTTGTTTTGTTTTTGGTACCAGGGATTGAACCCAGGGGTATTCAACCATTGAATCACATCCCCAGCCCCTTTTTATATTTATTTGAAGACAGGGTCTTGCTAAGTTGCTTCAGGCCTTGCTAAATTGCTGGCTTTGAACTTGGAATCCTCCTGCCTCAGCCTCCTACACCGCTGGGATTACAGGTGTGGACTACCAAACCTGGCCATTACAGTTTTTTATTATTTTGTTTCTTTCTCTTTCTCTTTCTCTTTCTCTTTCCCATTCTCATTCATTCATTCATTCATTCATTCTCTCTCTCTCTCTCTCTCTCTCTCTCTCTCTCTCCCTCTCTCCCTCCCTCCCTCTCTCTCCCTCTCTCTCCCTCTCTCTCTTTCTCTCTCTTTCTCTCTCCCTCTCTCTCACCAGGGATTGAACCCAGGGGTACTCAACCACTGAGCAACATCCCCAGTCTTTTTTTATATTTTATTTGGAGACAGGGTCTCATTAAATTGCGGAGGCTGTCTTTAAACCCACGGATCCTCCCACCTTAGCCTCACAGGCTACTAGGATTGCAGGTATCCACCACTGTTCCCAGCTATTATTTGTTTTAATTGGCATAATGACTAGTAACATCAAGCAGCTTTTCATATACATGGCCATTATATATCTTCTTTTGAAAACATGGAATATCTGAAGTATCCAGACCATTTGCCTATGTTTGAAATTTGATTATTTCTTTTTTATTATTTTTTATGAGTTTTTATGTATTGTAGATGCAAGTTCATTGCTATATATATTGTATTGCAGGTATGTTCTCCCAGTCAAGAACTTCCATTTGCATCTTCTTCGTGATGTCTTTCAAAAACCAGACTCCCCCCGCCCCCTTTGGTGCTGAAGATTGAACCTAGGGATGCTTAACCACTGAGCTACATCCCTAGCCCTATTTAATTATTTTATTTTGAGACAGGGTCTCACTAAGTTGCCAAGGCCAACTTCAAACTTACAATCCTTCTGCCTGAACCACCTGATTCACTGGGATTAAAGGTGTGCACTACTGTGCCTGGCTTTTTTCTAACTTCTTAAAGTAGAAACTTGGGTCATTGATTTGAGATCTTTCTTATTTTCTAATATAAAAATTTACTACTGTGAATTTCCATATTACCAACATCACATAAGTTTTAATGTGTTCTGTTTTCATTTTCATTCAGTTCAAAATCTTTTCATTTCTCTTATGATACTTAGAAATCCATTGTTTTGTTTCCATTGTTTGTTAGGTTCCAGATATATTTATCTTACCGATTTCTGTTTTGTTTTGTTTTGTTTTGTTTTGTTTTGTTTTGTTTTGTTTTGGTATTGGGGATTAAACCCAGAAGTGCTTTACCACTAAGCTACATCCTAGACCTTTTTATTTTTTCTTGTGAGACAGAGTCTTACCAAGTTGCTTAGAACCACACTAAATTGTTGAGACTGTTTTTAAACTTTTGATCCTCCTGCCTCACTCTCTCAAGCCACTGGGATAGTTATATGCCAACACACCTGGCTCTCTTCCTGATTTATTTAATTACCTGGTGGTGATTCAAATTTTTAAAAAACTTATTGAGATTTGGTTTTTGGTCCAGCATACAGTCTATCTGGTTGAATTTTCTATGTATACTTGAAAAGAATGTGTTCTGCTATTGTTGAGTGGACTTTCTATAAATACCTTTTAGGTCAAGTTTAGGTTGGTAGTGTTGAAATCTCTTTACTGATTTTCTGTCTACTTGTTCTGTCAGTTATTGAGAATAGTATTGAAATCTTTAACTATAATTGTAAATTTTTCTTCTTTTGTTCTGTCAGTTTTGCTTCATTCAGAGTTCTGAAACTCACTTAAATACAAGGTACAGATAGATACATATAGGCTTGTTATGTCTGTATAACGAATTGACTAAATTATTGATTAATTTCACTCTTTATGCCTGATACTATTCCTTATTTTAAGTCTCCTTTGTCAGAAATTGATATAGCAATTTTACTTCCTTTTTTGTTTTTGCAGTAATGGGGATCAAATCCAGGGTGTTAAGCCTGCTAGGCATGTACTCTACCACTGAACTATAGCCTCTGAGCTATGATCTCAGCCCTCCTTCTACCTTCTTTTAATTAGTACTTGTATAGCATATCTTTTTTTTTTTTTTAGTTATACATGACAGTGGAATGTATTTTGGCAGAGTATACATAAGTTCCCACTCCTGCAGTTGTACATGCATGATGTGAAGTTACTTTGATTCTTTTTCCATATTTTTTACTTTAAACTTGTATGTTTATATTTTAGATGGACTGATTTTACTTTAAACTTGTATGTTTATATTTTAGATGGACTGATTTTTTATTTTTGTGGATTACTTTTAGATAGCTCATAGTAATGTCCTGATTTGGGAGGCTGAAGCAGGAGGATCATAAGTTCAAGGCCAGCATCAGCAACTTAGTGAGACTAAGTTATTAATAACTAAGGGCTACAGATGTAGTTCAGTGGTAGATCAACTCTGGGTTCAATCCCCAGTATCCAAAAAAACAAGTAGGATCTAGCCTTGATTTATTAATCCAGTCTGAGAATCTCTACTTTTTTCTTTTCTTTTTTTTCTTTCTTTTTTTGGGGGGAATGCCAGGGATTGAACTCAGGGGCAGTCAACCACTGAGCCACATTCCCAACCCTATTTTGTATTTCATTTAGAGACAGGATCTCACTGAGTTGCTTAGCACCTTGCTGTTGCTGGGGCTGGCTTTGAACTCACAATCTTCCTGCCTCAGCCTCCCAAGCTGCTGGGATTACAGTCATGCACCATCTTGCCCTGTAATCTCTGCTTTTTTTTTTTAATTGGTTGTTTTTATACATGACAGTAGAACCCATTTTGATATAATTATACAGCAGGGAATATATCTTTTTTTTCACAATGTAGATTCACATGATTCATATAATCTTACATATACATAGGGTAATACTGTCTGTCTCAGTCTACTATCTTTCCTTCCCCCACCCCCTCCTGTCCCATTTTCCTCTACACCATGCATACTTCCTTCATTCTTTTCTTATCCCCCCCAAATCCCCATCCCCCTGTTTTGTATCAGCATCCACTGATCAAAGAAAACATTCGGCCTTTGGTTTTTTGGCCTTGGCTTATTTGACTTAGCATGATACTCTCCAACTCCACTCCAGCAAATGCCATAGTTTTATTCTTCTTTATGGATGAGTAATATTCCATTGTATATACATATACCAGTTTCTTTATCCATTCTTCAATTGAAGGGCATCTAGGTTGTCCACAATCTAGCTATTGTGAATTGAGCAGCTATGAACATAGATGTGGCTGCATCCCAATACCTTTGGGTATAAACTGAGGAGTGAGATAACTGGGTCAAATGGTGGTTCCATTCCAGGTTTTTTGAGGAATCTCCATACTGCTTTTCAGAGTGACTGTGCCAATTTGCAACTCCACCAGCAATGTACGAGTGTGCCTTTTTCCCCACATCCACACCAACACTTATTATTGCTTGTGTTCCTGATAATAGCCTTTTTAATTGGAGTTAGATGAAATCTTAGGATGGTTTTAATTGGCATTTCTCTAATTACTGGAGATGATGAGCACTTTTTCATATATTTGTTGATCACCTGTATATCATCTTCTGTGAAGTGTCTGCCCAGTTCCTTAGCCCATTTATTTTATTTTTTTTAATTTTTTAATTTTTTTATTTTTTTGGAACCAGGGATTGAACTCAGGGACACTCGGACACTCGGCCACTGAGCCACATCCCCAGCCCTATTTTGTATTTTATTTAGAGACAGGTCTCACTGAGTTGCTTAGGGCCTTGCTAAGTTGCTGAAGCTGGCTTTGAACTTGCCATCCTCCTGACTCAGCCTCCCAAGTAGCTTGGATTACAGGCGTGCGCCACCGTGCCCAGCTCTTAACCCATTTATTGATTGGGTTCTTTGCATTTTTGGTGTAAAGTTTTGTAAGTTCTTTATAAATTTTGGAGATCAGTGCTCTGTCTAAAGTGTGCGTGGAAAAGATTTTTTCCCACTCTGTAGGCTCTCTTTTCACATTATTTATTGTTTCTTTTGCTGAGAAAAAGCTTTTTAGTTTGAATCCATCCCATTTATTGATTCTTCCTTTTATTTCTTGCACTCTAGTGGTCATGTTGAGAAAGTCTGGTCCTAAGCCAATATGAAGAAGATTCAGGCCTACTATTTCTTCTATTTGGCGAAGAGTCTCAGGTCTAATTCCTAGATCCTTGATCCATTTTTTGAGTCGAGTTTTGTACAGGGTGAGAGATAGGGATTTAATTTCATTTTACTGCATATGGATTTCCAGTTTTGTCAGCACCATTTGTTGAAGAGGCTATCTTTTCTCCATTGCATGTTTGGTACCTTTGTCTAGTATGAGATACCTGTACTTATGTGGGTTTGTCTCTGTGTCTTCTATTCTGTACCATTGGTCTACCTGTCTATTTTGGTGCCAATATCATGCTGTTTTTTGTAACTATAGTAGAGTTAAGGTCTGGTATTGTGATACCTCCTGCATCATTCTTCTTGCCCAGGATTGTTTTGGCTATTCTGGGTCTTTTGTTCTTCCAGATGAATTTCATGATTGCTTTTTCTTTTTCTTTTTTGTTTTTTTTCAGTGTTGGGGATTGAACCCAGGGCCTTGTGCTTGCAAGGCAAGCACTCTACCAACTGAGCTATATTCTCAGCCCCCAGCTTTTTTCTATTTCTATGACAAGTGTCATTGGAATTTTAATTGGAGTGTTACACTTAATTTATTTACAATATAACTGAGTTAAAATTGACCCTTCCACTTTTTTTCCTTATTTCTCCTGTATTTCTCATTGTTTTGTTTGTGGGTATTTTTTTTGTTTTTTGTTTTTTGTTTTTTCCCTTAAATGATTTCCATTTTATGTCCACTCTATTTTTTTAGCTATCCTCTTTCATTTTATCTTTTTAGCGACTGCTCTAGGATTTAGAGTATACTTTTTTTCCCCTTCAGTACTAGGGATTGATCTCACAGCCTTGCACATGCTAGGTAAGCATTCTACCACTGAGCTGCATACATCCAGCCCTTTTTAAAATTTTATTTTGAGACAGGGTCTCACTAAGTTGCCCAGTCAGACCTTGAACTTGCTATCCTCCTGCTTTAGCCTCCCAAGTAGCTAGGATTACAGGTGTGCACCACCATGCCCAGGTATAATGTACATCTTCAACTTTTCACAGTATACCTTCAAAATAATGTTATGACTTTATAACAGGTAATAACCTTGCAATAGTATATTTCATTTTCTCCCCTCCTGTCCCTTATACTATTGTCATGTGTTTTTCTTCTAGGATTATGTTAAATTTCACAGTACTTTGTTATTCTTTTTTGTTTTAAAGTGTCAATTACCTTTTTTCATGTTTTTACTATTTACCCGTATATTTATCATTTCTAGTGCTTTTCATTCCTGCTTATAGATCTAGGTGATATAATTTTCCTTCTGCCAGAACAATGCATTCTCTTAGAGTATTTGAAAAGGTCTGTATTTGCATCCTCCTTTCTGATGAATGTATTTTTGTTTGTTTGGTACCAGGAATTGAACCCAGCAGTGCTTTACCACTGAGCTACATCCCCAGTCCTTTTAATTTTTCGGATTTTGAGACAGTCTTACCAAGTTGCTGAGGGCCTTGCTAAGTTGCTGAAGCAGGCCTCGAACTTGGAATCCTCCTACCTCAGCCTTTCAAGTTGCTGGGATTACAGGCATTTGCAATTGACCCAGCTATCTGATGGATGGTTTTTGCAAGATACTAAATTCTAAGTTAACAGTTTTATTTGATATCATTTCATTGTTTTCTGGCTTGCATAATTTCTGTCAAGAAATATGAATTCTCATTTTGTTCCTCTGTATATAATATGCCTTTTTTCTAGCTGCATTTAATATTTTCTCTTAAAATCTGGTTTTCAGCAATTTTATAATAATTTGCCTTTTATCTTCCATTTTGCTCTTTATTAATTATTTTCTCTAAATACTTGGAAAATATTTATTATGACTCTTTAAATGTTCTTTTTGCTAATTCAGTCTTCTCTCACATTTCTGATTCTGCTTCAATTGACTGATGTTTCTGTTGGTTATATATCATTTTTCTGCTTCTTGACATACCGGTCATTTTTTATTGGATACTGAACTTTGTAATTGTTATGTAGTTAAGTGTTAGATTTTGTTTTCTTTCTTCAAAAAGTGTTGGACGTTATCCTGGAAGGTGCTAAAGTGTTTATCGAACAGCAAAATCCTTTTAAAACTTGGTAATCTTCATTTGGGTAGGTTTAGAGTAGCCTTTGCTATAGGGCTAGTTTAGTGTTACTTCTAAGGTGCGATTGATCTGGTGTGTCTGTCTGTCTCTCTCTCTCTCTCTCTCTCTCTCTCTCTCTATTTGTGTTTATTGCTGGGCTCTCATGCATGCTAGGCAATTACTATACCATCATGTCTCTTTTGATTCCCTAGGTAAACAAGTGCTCTCCATTCTGGTTGGTCACAATTCAGATATCTCACCATCCTGTATGAACTCTGAGAATTGTACAGCTTATAGACCCTCAGTCTTTTTTTGTTGTTTGACCTGATTGAATTAGACTCTCCATGTATGTAGTCCTTATTATTTACCAACAGCTCCAAGGGAAACACAATGCAAAATTCCGAAGCTTTTTCTCTGCTTATCTTCTCCTCTCTGATTATTTGTGTCACAGATTTTAGCTTTACCTCTCTCTTCAAACTCAGTATGCCTCTTTAGCCCAGCCAGACCTTCATGCTTACCTTGTTTTCGTTTTTTCAGAATTCCTATCCTGTACTGTCTGCTATCCAGTGTCTAAAAACAATTGTTTTGTTCCTAGTTCTCAGTTACTCCAGCATGACTGCAAGTGGAACTCCTGAACTGCTTTAAAGTATTACAATATTCTCTGAATTACCAGCTGAATTTTTTTTTCTTTTCTTTCTTTTTTTTGTGGTGCTGGGGATTGAACCCAGGGTCTTGTACTTGCAAGGCAAACACTTTACCAACTGAGCTATATCCCCAACCCCTGCAGCTGAATTTTTTTAAGGTTTCACACACTTTTAGAGAACTGTCCCTTTTGTTAACTATTTATTTTGTCTTTTTCTACTTCCTTCTCTTTCTTCCTTCCTCTTTTTCTAGTTTCCATTAGAGAAAGTCTTGAATGTATATTAGAAACTATACACACACTCACGTGCATACATGCACAGTAGTGAGCCTTTTTATAATTTATTTTGAGACATAACCTCACTAAATTTTACCCAGCCTGACCTTGAACTTGCATTCGTCCTGCCTCTGAGTTGCTTGGGGTTGTGGGTATGTATCACTATGCCCAGCAATTTTTATCTTTTAAAAATATTTTGTTTTAGTTGTGGGTGCACACAGTACCTTTATTTTATTTTTATGTGGTGCTGAGGATCAAACCCAGGGCCTCACGCATGCTAGGCAAGCGCTCTACCACTGAAGCACAGCCCCAGCACCCCAGCTATTTTTATATATTTTAAAAGGTAATTCACTAAAAGGTATTTCCTTTTCTCATTTTTTCTTCTATTATTGGACCCAAGTTCCATCCTTAACATTGATTATTTTAAAAGACTTGACCCTCTGATCTTTCAAAACAGCACGGAGAGCACCGGGCTTGGTAACATATGCTTGTAATCCCAGTGATTCAGTAGTCTGAGGCAGGAGGATTGCAAGTTCAAGGCCAGCCTCAGCAGCTTAATGAGACCCTGTCTCAAAATAAATAATAATAAAATTGGCCAGGGATGTAGCTCGGTGGTCGAGTACCCCTAAGTCCCTGGGTTTAACCCCCAGTACAAAAAAAAATATGTATGTTTGTTTTTTTCCAAAGATATTTGAAACATGGTCTATACTGTTTTTCTTTTCAATCATCGCTTTTTTCTTTTTTTGGTACTTGGGTCTGAATTCAGGGGTACTTTACTACTGAGTTACACCCCCAGCCCTTTTTACTTTTTATTTCAAAACAGGGTTATGAAGTTGCTTAGGGCCACGCTAAGTTGCTGAGGCTGGACTCAAACTTAAGATCTACCTGTCTGAGCTTCCCAAGTCACTGGGATTAGAGGCATGTGCCACCCCTCCTATGCCTCTTTTAGGCCACATCCATGAGGACATGACCAAGCATTGTGCTGTATAAGAGAAGAGTAAGAAGACAGTATCTAAATGAAGTTAATAATTTCCTCTGGGTACTAGTGAGACTTGGAGCTCACAGATCTAATTGTTTCTTCTTGTCTTCTGAGATGCAAATCTTTTGGTTGCTATGTGTGAACAAGTGCTAAAAATAGCTTAGCAAGACTTTGAACCTGCCTGCTGAAAGATCACCATGTGTGTCTGCTTAGATTGTTTTGGACAGTTATCTAATGAATATACTGCAAAGTTGAGCTGAATTTAAGCTGTTAAAATTTGTCTCTAAATTGAACCACCTCGGAAGGGAGTTTCAGAATGCATCAAACCTTATTTCTGAGAAAGTCAATATATATAAGTTTGTGTTTTGGAGGAGTTAAGTCACATTCTTTCCCATCTTTTGTTCATCCTTTGTACAGGACCCTCCCTTCCTCCCTCCCTTCCTTCCTTCCTTTCTTTTTTCATTTTCTTTTTTTTCAGTGTCAGGGTTGAGCCCAAACAATCTGTCCTTCAGGTGATTGGCCCTGATGGTCCTTCTTACTGTCTCAAAGGTCCTGCTGTATTAGTGGAGAATTTTGCACTAATTTACCTCCCACAGTAGTAGTATGAAGTGGAAGAGGTAGACAAAAGAGACATTGGCTTCCTTATATGTCCCTGTCTTAAAAGTTGTGGCACTATTTTAGCCTAGCAGCCCATTCACTGTTCAACTATGCACCTGACTTGCAAAACATGTGTAGTGCTTACATCTTTCATGTGCCTATTGATGGTGATTTATCTTGACTCCCCCAATTCATGGTGATTTATATTGCTTCATAAAGGCAATATTTGACTCTGAGTGCTTTAGAGAGACCTATCAGGGTGCTGAGAACAGTGCTGAGTGTTAGACTGTCAGGATCTAATTCTAATCTTACCATGTGACCTTGATGAGAGATTCCTTTCCTTTTTGGTTGACCCTGTGTTACTAAATTAGTCCACAATGTTAAGTGTTTACTGCTTCTTAGGACTCTGTTAGCCAGTATGAAAAATCTATAATGTAACACTGGGTACCTTCCTTTAGGGTGATAAGCATCTAACTATGACAAATTTCAGTGAGGAAATCAGTAGTACTAGTAGAATGTTCATATCTCCAGAAGAGAGTCTGCCACTTTGCCTGCCTACACCTGCTAATGTACAATCTCTAAGGCAGTATGTTCTCTTTCCACAGTAAATCCCTCAATGGAAAGCCTGTAGGATACAGATTTCTTCCAGAAAGATTGGGGAGATAGGAGAGTTTGCTTGTTTATGGCAGGGGTTGACAGAGAAGCTATGGAAATAGGCCAGTTTTCCCAATTTCAGGTCCTAAAACAATAGTCATAGGGTCATATCAGGGTGAAAGTAAATAATAATAGTAACAACTACAGTTCTTAAACACTTTCTGTGTATCAAGCACTACACCTGGTACCTTGTATTCATTGCCCAATATAGTCCTCAGAACTAACTCTATATGATTTAAAATATTGTTATTCCCATTTAAAAGATAAGGAAACAGGTTCACCCAGCTACAACCTGCTGGTAAGTGATGAAGATGGGATATGAGTCCAGGCAGAGTAGCTCTTAAACTGTACTCTTTTTCTCCTTCACCCACCCACCCTCTCTTCCTTCCTTCCTCCTTTCTTTCCTTCTTTTTTTTTTTCTTTTTGCGGTGCTGGGGATTAAACCCAGGGCCTTGTGCTTGTGAGGCAAGCACTCTACCAACTGAACTACATCCTCAGCCCCTTCCTTCCTTTCTTTCTTGAACCCAGGGACACTTTAGCACTAAGCTACATTCCTAGTTCTTTTTATTTATTTTTTGTTTTGTTTTTTGGGGGGGGGGTACTGGGGATTGAACCCAGGGGCACTCCACCACTGAGCCACATCTCCAGCCCTATTTTGTATTTTATTTAGAGACAGGGTCTCACTGAGTTGCTTAGGGCCTCGCTATATTGCTGAGGCTGGCTTTGAACTCACGATCCTCCTGCCTCAGCCTCCCAAGTGCTGGGATTATAGGCATGCGCCACTGCGTCCGACTTTTTTATTTTGTATTTTGAGGTGGGATTTCACTAATTTATTGAGGGTCTCATTAAGTTGCCCAGGCTGACCTCAAACTTGCAATCCTCCTGCCTCAGCCTCACAAGTCATTTGAATTACAGGCATGTGCTACCATACCCAGCTAGATCCATACTCTTAACCACTATACTTTCTTGGAAATACTAGCTATTGGGTGAAACTCTTTTTTTGGCACCCAGGTACAACTGGACCCAGCAGCCAGGTCTTGCTTACAGAATGTCTTTGCAGTGCTTCTTATTTAGCTATAGTCCTGAATTTGGAACAATAAATATGGATTATGGAAAAACAATTGGTTTCTGCTTCTCTTTGATCAGAATTCCTCTTCCAAGCTGTCCAGTATCTGACTACCACTTAACTTAGTTGTGATAATGCCACTGAGAGTCTGTCCTTAGGCTGGTAAAATTGCAAGGTTAGATACAGACCTTTATTGCTTTCTGTGAGAAAAGAGGGTTGTTCCTCATTGGGAGATATATAACCAGTTCTGGGGAAGGTCCAGATTTAGTAAAGTGAGGAAGGGTGGGATGCTAAATTAGTTTTTTTCAGAGGAAATAAAAGATCAGACCTTCTATTTTTCTTTCAGTCCCTTGCAAAAGTATAGACTATTTCAGCCCTATAACAAATCAGAGAAGGAAGTTAGGCAATGCTATAAGTAGGTCACTCTCATTTTTATAGGAAAAGTTATCTTCCTTTAAATTGGAGGAAGTTTACTGGGTGTTAAAAGAAAAAAGACTTTATCTTTCCTTGCTAAGAAATGGTGGGTATATTTGACTTGTTATATTGTTCCTCTGCAGATGATAAGAAAACCCCAGTGCATTTACCATAAAAACTGCCTGTTGCTACTTAGACCTTTCTCTTCCTTCTAGCAGTTCATTTGGCTGCAAGCTAGTGGATAAGCCACTGACAAATTTGTGAAGACCTACTATGCACTCAGCACTGGTTCTTTTAGAGATGGAATAATTATGCTATGACCCAGAGATCAGAGCAGTGAATATTTTTGAGGGGTGGGCTAGAGAGCAAACCTGAATATTCAAACCTTGGTCCTATGTGTGCCAGGATAGGTGCATCCCAAATCCTGAACCATTATGAAGAAAAAGATTTCCCAACTTGCCTTACACCAAATTCTTTCATTATGTCTCTGTCATCAACTTGTAGAACATGCAGTATCTGCTTAGCCCCCTCTAACTGATGGGAGAGAGAAGCAAGGGCATGAGCCAATCTTAACACCTGCTGATGCTTTTGTTCGAGGTTTCAGAGTTGATCCTTCAATTGATCCATCTTCAGTGGGAGAGATAAAGATTATCATGAAAATTTTCTAAAAAGCCTTTTTATCTTTTATTCGTCCTGATTCCCTGTAAACTCCTATATCTGAGTCAAACCATCCAGACATAAATTTTTCTACGATTAGGGGTTTGACAGGGTTCAAACAGAACTGCTTGGAAGTAGAACAGAATGATTACAGTCTCTTTGGGAGAATGAAAAGTTAGCCTTATGATATGAATGTTCATTATAGAAAGAATTTATTAAATCCTTTTAACTAGCCGGGCATGGTGGCACACACCTGTAATCCCAACACTTGGGAGGCTGAGGCAGGAGGATCGTGAGTTCAAAGCCAGCCTCAGCAACATAGCGAGGCCCTAAGCAACTCAGTGAGACCCTGTCTCTAAATAAAATACAAAACAGGGCTAGGGATGTGGCTCAGTGGTTGAGTGTCCCTGGGTTCAATCCCCAGCGCCCAAAAAAAAAAAAAATCCTTTTAACACTTACCCCAAGTATGAAATCCAGGATGTCTGAGGTCTAAAAAGCTCAACTGAAAATTTATGACCCTTGAACTTCAAACTTCTAAATGAGTATTGTGCCGGATGTGGTTGTATATGCCTGTAATTCCAGCTATTTGGAAGGCCAAAACAGGAAGATTGCAAATTGGAAGTCAACCCTGGCCATTTTAGTGAAACTATTTCAAAGTAAAATTTTTAAAAGGACTGAGGAGGTAACCCAATGGTAGAATGGTTGCCTAGTATGTGCAGAAGCCCTGGGTTCATTCCTCAGTGAGAAGGGGGTGGGAATTTTAAATTGTAAAAAAGAACTGGGAGTGCAACTCAGAGTACTTCCCTGGCATGCACAGGGCTCTGGGTTCAATCCCCAACATTGCAAAAAATAAAAAGTAAGTGAGTATTGCATAATCAAAATAGCAACCCCAGTCAGATTGTGCTAATTATGAGTTTTAAAGTTTTGTTGGTGGTTTATACCAACTATCAACAGGGTTGAGTGGATCTTCAGTCACTACTGGTAGAAATTAACAAGCCCCGGAACCCTGAGGAGTTTAGTCATCATTAAAGCTCAAACATGAAAGGCCTTCTCCAGGTAACCTTCGCAACTCTCCACAGATTAGACTTCCTACTTCTTTTTTTTTTTTTTTTTGGTACCGGGGATTGAACCCAGGGGCACTCGACCACTGAGCCACATCCCCAGCCCTATTTTGTATTTTATTTAGAGACAGGGTCTCACTGAGTTGCTTAGGGCCTCGCTAAGTTGCTGAGGCTGGCTTTAAACTCACGATCCTCCTGACTTAGCCTCCCAAGTCCCTTGGATTACAGGCGTGCGCCACCACGCCCGGCTACTTCCTACTTCTTAAGAGGAGTGAGTTTGGATTCCTTGAATCTTTGGTCTCTAAAGAACACTTTTAATCTATAAACCCAGGAACATGTCCCAGAACATGCCCAGATTAGACTAGCCTGCCTGCTAGTACAAATAGAACACTGAATTGGTTGTCTAATCCTGTTTTGTGACTTTGGGAAATTTATATTTCTAGACATCAATTTCTTCTTCTGTGAAATGAGGGTTCTGGAACTATTATTTCTGTTGTTCTGTCCCTATGGTAACACTTTGGCATAAAGAAGTGTGGCTACCTTCCATGTCACTGTCCTTACAAGATAGGAAAACTACAGGTTCTCCTGGCCACCATTTAACCAGCTGATTCATCTTATTTGAATATATCAAATACTTTCTATTTTTCTTTTTCTTCCCCCTACTCTTCTGTTTTCTTCTCAATAATCTTTATTCATTTGGCACCTTCTATTTGTTAGGTCCTATCATTTATATTTTTACATTTATTTTATATATTATCTCTAATCTTTAAAATATTCTAAGAAAATATTATTTTGACTATTTCATGTTAAAGAAACTAAAAGTCAGATCAAGATTTGAATCCAGGTTTCTGATCTGGTAGTCTCTTTTCATTACCTCCCACTGCCATCTTTGTGGGCCTATGTGTATTTCTTTTTCTATAAGAAGTTTTGTTAGGCATTTCTATTGCTATTTGTGGTCTCATCCTCATTTGGCAGCCTAGCTTCTAGGGCAGACCATACCTGTTGCCCTGGTTGGGAAATAAGTCAAACTTTAGATGTCAGTTTAAATTGAGAGAAGATAATGAATATAAGTTTGCTGACAGGACACATCCTATTACTTAATTGTCCTTCTTCTCTGCTGGGAATTCAGGCCAACAATTTGAGACTGAGCAGTTTTTCAGGCCCAGGGCAAAATCTTCTGGCATCAAGATTGAATATCAAGTGGCCCTAGTTCTTCTGGCATCAAGATTGAAGTATATCCCCAGGGCTGGGGATATAGTTCAGTTGGTAGAGTACCTGCCTCGCAAGCACAAGGCCCTGGGTTCAATCCCCAGCACTGCCCCCCCAAAAAAAAAAAAATTGGATAGCCATCACCAGAAACTTTTCAACTTGGGGATTCTCATTTGCTACTATCTTCAGACTAGAAGTTTTCTCCTGTTTGAAAGGCCCTGCTTTGGAGGCAAAAAAAAAAAAAAAAAAAAAAAGGTTAGGGGATTGGATTCTGGTGGCACATACCCATAATCCCAGATACTCAGAAGGCTGAGGCAGGAAGATTCCAAGTTTTAAGTCAGATTGGGCAATTTAGTGAGATTCTACGTCAAAATTAAATTTTAAAAAGGACTGAGGGTAGAGCTTAGTGCTAGAGGACTTTGCCAAGCATTTTCAAGACCCTAAGTGGAATTTCCAGTAACACACACACACAACTTTTAATTACATAAATACATAAAATGGTACACTGGCTACTGAATAGTCTGTGAAGAATGCATATTGACTGTGCTTAGGGAAAGGAATATATGTGTCTTAAACCTCGTCAACAATTTTGCACTAATCTAATGCACTGGAATATGATCTACTTCCCATGATATCTTGACCCAAATGTGGCCAAGAACCTCACAATCTGTATCTTGTGAAGTTAGGCCTTTATGAGCCTCTCTGCTCGTTTTTCTTTTATATAAGCTGTAGTCCCATGCATTACCAAAGTTGAAAAGGTTAGCAATGCATACCGGGTACTCTGTCTTCTGGCTCATGCACTGCTAGTTATACTTGTGGTCCTTATTGGAGGCTTCCTTTCACATCAAATAGAGAAGTGTTCCCTCTTCACCAGAATCTGTCATTGGCTAAGTGAAGATGTGTGAGGCCCTATCTCCTGGCTTAGGATTAGAACTATCTGGAGACAATCAGAACTTCCAAACACCATTAGTAATTATAAAATTAGAACCATTTATTGACTATTCATTATGTACCAGGCATTGAACAATCATTATCTCATCCATCTTCACATTAGCCTTACAAAGTAGATAAAAAAAACTGAGACTCAAAAATTAAAGAAAATTATATAAATTTACATAGTTAATAAGTGCTTGCCCCACATGCACAAGGCCCTTGGTTCAATCCGCAGTAGTACACACACACACACACACACACACACACACACACACACAGTGGGACTCCTAGTTCAGTTTGTTTCCTCCCTCTCCCTCTCCCTCTCCCTCTCCCTCTTCCCTCTCCCTCTCCCTCTCTCTTTTCTCTCTCTTTCTCTTTCTCTTCTTGCTACTGGAGGTAGAACCTAGGAATGCTTTACCACTGAACCACATCCCCAGTCCTTTTTTTAAATTTTGAGACAGGGTCTCACTAAGTTGCTGAGGCTGGTCTTAAACCTTCCAAGTTGTTAAAATTATAGGCATGTGCTACGATTCCTGGCTCAAGTTAGTTATTTTTCTATCAGGCCATTGCCAGAACCCAAGTTCCTGTCTACTGAGGGTCATAGGTGGAGATGTAAGGATTCCTTAAAGATTATACCTTATAGGTGATTTCTGACTTTGGAATTATTTGAGCTGAGGTTGTGGCCCTAGTTCTAGGAATCCTATAAGCCCAACAACTGATGAAAGAGGGTTTGTTTGTGCTTGAGGACTAGACTGTTACCAAATGAATTGGGCAGGGATCTCAACCTGATAGGGGCCACTGGAGTTAACAGGAAGCCAGATCCTGAGACTGTAAATTGTGGTAAAGTCTTAAATCCTTTTTTCTTTTTTTCTTTTTCTTTTCCCCTGCCCCCTAGGAATTGAACCCAGGGGCACTTTACCACTGAGCTACATCCCCAGCCCTTTTTATTTTTTATCTTCAGACAGGGTCTTGCTAAGTTGCTTAGGTTCTCAGCTTCCCAAGTTGCTAGAATTTCAGGCTTGCACCACTGCGCCTCACTAAAGCCTAAGGCCTTCAAGCACAGGGGCTCTGAGAGATTGCTCTTGCCACACCCCACGCCAGTGTTGAAGCTCAAATGGGATATGTTCCTAAAGTCTTAAGCTGCAGAAAGCAAAGTCCCAGACTTGGCAAGTGCTCTGAAGTGCTGAATGGACTGAGACCCAGACCTGAACCTGAGATAGAGTGTGTTCCTCTCTTGGGAGTAAAAGAGAGGTGATGAGGGCAGGAGACAGCTAGATGAGCTGACAGGCAACTTTTTGCTAGGTAAAAGAAAAAGAAAGGAAAGAAGCCCACAAGAAAAGCCAGGGAAGGTGGAGGCAGCAAAGGGCAACATCCAGATAAGAGGAAAGCCAGAATCATGGTCCAGCTGGGCCTCTGGTTTCCTTCTAAGGAGCTAGTAGCTCAGGAGCTGTCCCTGCTTTCAACTTCCTGCAACAAACTGAACTAGGTTATACTCTGAAAAGCCAGCTTTACTGAGAAAGGAAAAATCCCTGTTAAGCAAAACCTTGAACTTTCCATTCTTCCCTGGCAAGAAGAGAACGCCCAGGTGATCAAGGGAGTCTTGGAGGCCTTAGACTCTTCGGGTGTAGTAAGGAGGTAGAGACATCTCTTAATGTACTGTACCTTTTTCTCAGAAATCCTGTGGGATGTTTCCATCTTGGAGGAAATTTTACTTTTTTCTGGGTTTGAGTTATTCACTTCTGAGCCAAGACCTTGCCTGTAGATATTTCAGCCATAAGTATAGCCCATGTTCTTGGGAAGACTGGATTATGTGTGGGTGACTGATATTGCTGGGCAGTGGTCTATATACCTACAGAGCTGACAAATGGAATTAAAAGCAAAGGAACCAGCTTGTATTAGGGTCTGTGGGAAAGAGCAAACAAAATTATTTTATGGAGTTGGGGTGTCTGGAAGAAAACTGGGCTGTGTCCTAGCTGTCCCTTCCTTCTGAACTCAGAGAACTCTCCCCTAGAGACATAAGATTTTCCAGTGGTCTCCAGCTCGTCTCTTTCCTCAGGAATTCTTGACAGAGAAAAGTGTTTGCTACCAAGTCAACTCTGCCCTGGCACAAATTTAGAGAGTGGTAAGGGGAACAGTCCAGAGGTAACTTTGTACTCCTCAGGAGTCTATCCTCAGTCTCTTTGATCTGTCCTGACTCTGGCTTATTCTCTGCAATTCTGCAGAGCTAAGTGTTTCTCATCACTCATTCCCTCTCCTCAAGCTCCCTACTGAGCAGGGAGCTCTCCATGATGTCATAGGCTTCCTATAGGCCATATAACTGCCCTTAGATTACCAGAGTGAACAGTCATTCCCTCTCCTGGTAATTCCTTTTTGCTCAACTCATTTCTGCTAACTTGATATAGTACCTCTCCCCTGACAGTCCTTACCTTTGTTTGATGTCTTATAAGTTGAAGTCATATCAAGTCTGGCTACAGTAGTCCCTTTTTTTCTTAACCAGTGGTACCCAAGGTTCCCAGAGTCAATAGAAGTTTGAATCCTTCCCCCAGGATAAAATTAGAGAGGCATTGTTGAAGAGAGAGATCTCTCATCAGAACAAAAACTGTAGCTTAGTCTTGAAAGTATGCCCTGTACCCAAAGGCTTGGATGTCCTAAAGTTTTATCCACACAATGGGTAGGGAGGCTGAGTTGGCATTGAGAGATAAAAACAAGTGCCATATGGTGCTAAGGAACATCCCAGGACTGAAGAAATGTGGTTCTGAGAAAGGGAGAAGCAAGAAGACATTGGCAAAATCTGACATTGACAACCTGGCCAGAGAAAACTTCAGGACAGGGATGAGAACACAATTAAAGTATCAGGGATATGAGTGACCTCAGGCACTCACTGTTCTGTCACTTCTTCTCATACTCTTTTATCAAACCCAGAGTAAACAGCCTTGGTGGCCAGACTAAGTTGGTCAGGAAAAGGGTGGAATGGAAGAGATTAGGAAGTAATGTTCCCTGTGGCCTGTCTTTTTTTTTGGTACCAGGGGTTGAACCCAGGGGCACTCAGCCACTGAGCCACATCCCCAGCCCTTTTTTGTATTTTATTTAGAGATAGGGTCTCACTGAGTTGCTTAGGGCCTCGCTAAGTTGCTGAGGCTGGCTTTGAACTCGCGATCCTCCTGCCTCAGCCTTCCAAGTGCTGAGATTACAGGTGTGCGCCACCGCGTCCAGCTGTGGCCTGTCATTTTTATGGATGATAAGTAGTGAGTCAGGGTCTTTTGGTGGTATCATCCTCGACTGAATCCAACCCAATAAGGTAGCAATGTGAGGCTAAGGCCCAAGATTTACATGGTCCATGACCTACTCTTTACCTCCCTCAGGTGCTAGAGGTGGTACGAGCCAACTATGACACACTCACACTGAAGCTGCAGGATGGCTTAGACCAGTATGAGCGCTACTCAGAGCAACATAAGGAAGCTGCCTTCTTCAAAGAGCTGGTGAGTACCGTGCCCCTGGCTCTGCCTGTGTCTCTTGGGGGCCTATTCTCAGGCATTGGGTTCTGCTGTGCATGTGGACATTGAAGGAGCAACTGCAGTTTGCCACAGGCTAATAAAATAAGACTAGAAAGGTCTGCTGGGATCTAGTATAAAACTTCTCTACCAAAACAGTTCAGGAGGAGGCACTGAGAGAAGAAAATATTCCCAGTGCAGCACTGCCCACTTCCTCTGCAGCCGTGGAAACAGCCCTTACACAGCTCCAAATGGGCCTGGGGTTTGACATGTGTTCCCAGTGGCAGCTCTGGCTCATTGCTCCTTATAGTGTCCTCTGAGCAACTAATGAGGATAATGAGAATCCATTATGCACTTCTTCCTAAATTCTTAACTGGTTCCTAGTCTGAGCACCCTCCTAATATAGTTCTCTAGTTTTTACTCCCTATACCCACTCCCACTCTCCAATCAGTCAGCTTCCTACAGTCCCCACCCTTAGCTAACCAGAGCCAGTAAGCATTTGCTCTGCCTCCTACTCTACCTCCCAGTTAGCATCTCCACAAAACTGATCTCTCCCTATTGATTGTCCCTTTCCTGCCCTGTGCTCAGAGCTGCTCTCAGGAAAAAAAATTCAGCCTCCCTATAGTCCTGCCACCCCACCTGCTTGGTTTGCATAAATATTTTGGCTAGGGACTGAGACCAGGACACAGAGGCCTCTGTACCCACTTCCCATGTCCTTAGACTTCCCTCTGCTGGAATATAACTCCCATTGACTTCCCCATATCATGTCTGCAGTGAAGGTGCTAGATTTTAGATCATATGTCTAGTGCTAAACATGCCCAAATCTGACCCTGACATGACCTCCTCAGAATTTCTCTAGGGTGAGTTGGGAACAGGGAAGCCATTAGTGTAAGAAGATAGCAAGTAGAGTATTTTTATGGGGGTGGTTGATGAGTCTTTATGTCCATTTGGGGTAATACTGGGGGCCAGCAATTAATAAACAGCAAACTATTGGGAGATGAAAAAAATTGTGAAGGAGAATTAGAGGAGCTGTTTCTTTTTTTTTTTTTTTTTTAGAACCAGGGATTCAACTCAGGACACTCGGCCACTGAGCCACACCCCCAGCCCTATTTTGTATTTTATTTAGAGATAGGGTCTCACTGAGTTGCTTAGTGCCTTGCCCTTGCTGAGGCTGACTTTAAACCCCTGATCCTCCTGCCTCAGCCTCCTGAGCCGCTGGGATTACAGGCGTGCACCACTACGCCCAACTGGAGCTGTTTCTTGAGGCTCTTTGGTAGTAGCCTCTGCCTTACTCAGCTCTCCTGTCTGCACCTCTGGCACAGGGACACAAAGTGAGTCTGGTCCAGCTGGGAGTTAATGAGCTTGAGTTGCTTACTGTTTACCGTGCTACTCTTTCCTGTTTCCTGACAACTTTATTAACTTTTTTATAGCAAAGCAGACTTCAGAGCTCAAGACACACACTTTCTCCTGCACCCACCCTTTTGTTTCTCACACAGCATACACATGGCTGAACTTCCTTGCAGAGTCTACTAGATTCCTTGTGGAATCTCATGTTCTCTTAGCTGTTCTCCACAGGTCTTTCCCCAGCTGGCATGGTCAATACTTCCTTGGCCCTGTGCCACAGGCACTGCCCTCTGCTGTTTGTAACTGACTATGTCCTGTTTTCTCTCTTTCTGTGCCTTCCCACCTTGCCCCAACCCTTTCCCAGGTTCGATCCATCAGCACCAACGTCCGGAGGAACCTGGCCTTCCACACACTCAGCCAGGAGGTCCTGCTAAAGGAATTCTCCACCATCTCCTGAGACCATGACCACCTGACAGCCACTGACTGCCCTTACTCATGAGGCTCCTGAGCTGGAGGGGCGCAAGGGGAGAGGGGGCTGCCTCCAAGGTTGGAGAGAAACAGATACTGAGTTCTCCTGGTGAAGGCCACCCTTCAATGGAGTTTGGACAGCAGGGGCAAGCCAGGGATGATCTCATTTGGGGAGGAATGGGTGGGCAAAAGGAGAGGCATCCAAGAATGTGGGGACTTCCAGAGTGGGCTCCCTGGACACCCCCTCACATTTCCAATTAACTTTACAAGTTGTGGCTTCTGACTGATTTTTGGAAGCTGGTGGGGCAAGCCTCAGGTGAGGCCAGGACCCTGAAGGCCAATGACTTTCCTTGGTTTCTGAAAATAGATCAACTTTCAGACATACCTGGAGCCAAATCCTGTTCTCTTTAAGCTTGGAGTTGAGCTGGGTTTGACATCTGTGTCCCTGCCCCTGCTAGCACTCTGTCCAGTCATTAGAATCCTTAGGTCAGGCTTAGGATAAGGTAGGATGGGATTGGAGTGGGGCACTTTTTTTTTTTTTTTTTTTTTTTTTTTTTTAAAGTTGATTCCTCTGAAAAACTGGAGATTGGGAGATTGGAATCTACCCAGTGCTCAATGTCCAGGCACCACTTTCCAGATTTTAGTTTTGGCACCAGAAATACCTGTTAGCTTTCCCCTGCCTTCCAACCCATTGACTCATCAGCATAATAGGCTTACAACCTTAGCTTTGCATTTTTAGTCTGATTTAAACTGTCTTCAGGGTGTGTGTAAAATAAACATTGACAGGTTTTCTGAAGCCCTCAAGGTGCCTACTTTGCTAGTTCACTTTCCAGCAGCTTCCCCATCTTCTCAGCCACCCTCTCCCACTGGGGGCCTCTCCTGCCTCTGCTGAGCTCCCCTCCACATGTTCCACCCCCTCACCCTGCTGTTGTTTACACCCAGCCTGCTTGAGAATTTCCTCTGGGGAGGATTCTGTTCCTGCTATGGTCTGGTGCCTGGGAGGGAGAGAACCTGCTGGGGGCAGGGTACCCTCCATCTGAAAAAGCCTAGGTGAGCATTGTGCATAGGGCCTTCATTTTATCTACCCATATTCTGGATGGGTCCACAGGCAAATGTCCTGATCTTTGGGAAGTCAGCCTGTGGTTCTTCCTTTGGATAGCCTCCACAGGACCACTGTAGGCTTTTTTTTTTTTTTTTTTTTTTAAACCCCACAGATGCCTCCAAATAGCTGCTGTTCTAAGACCCTCCCTTTCTAAAGCCTTCAGGATGGCAAGAAGCAAGCAGGCACAGAAATAGTTGGAATAAGTGCAGGAATACAGCTGTGAGAAGCAGGTATGGGACCTCCCCAGCTGTTATCCATTTAGCCCTATATCTCTTTGGTCTACTTACCCTCCTGGGGAACCAGAGTTGTGGTTCCAACATTGAGCAGATATGCATTAGTTTCAGAGAATGCACCAACAGACTCCCATGCCTAGATGTAGGTTCTTAAGAGATCATGTCTGGGTCTTCTCTGATCATTGGTCACTAGATGGAGAGCTCAGTCTGTGACATTAGTATTTTCCAAGGTGATAAACCCCAGAGCAGCTGGATCTGGAGCTGGTGGCAAATTGAAGTTATTAAAAAATTGATTTGTGTGGGACAATCTTCTTAATGTCTTTTTTCCCCCTCTTTAATCTCTGTGGCCCAGACTCATTTCTCAAAGACAGAGTTAAGGTAATCTCTCAGGAATTGGTCCCATCTGGCTAGGAGACCCCTACCTGTCCTTAGACTCTCCTCCTGGGTCTCATGGCCCTAGTAGAGGCCAGTTGAGCTCAGAGATTTGTAGCCTCCTGTGCTCTCTGGGTGGAGGAAGGCAGAATATCTCCAAACTTGGTGGTGTTGAGGTCAGCAAGTCCTTTGGACTCCTTCTGGATTCCTGCCAGCCTGTTCTATAAAGTGAAGAAAGGCAGGTCTAGAACATGGGTCTCTAAGCAGAGGACTCCTTGCCTTCCATTGTTAAGGTTCATCTGTTGACCTTATTTCTTCACATATACCTATTCCAAGAGCTCCAAACAGGAGTTCCCATCCTCTTCCAGAAATCAACCTCAAAAAGAGTTGCCCATGTCCAGCCTCTGTGCCAGGTCTTTGGAGGCTTCTACAGAGTCAGAGGAGAGCCAGGAGCAGGGTATTGCTCCCAAAAGACAATTCCTGCTGGGTTGATTGAATCAAGTGGTTGGAAATTAAATCCAATTAAAGAGATTAAATGTGCTGGGATCACTTTAGCTGAAGCTTTTGGTCTCACCTAGCAGCCTACTCCTCTAGACCCACCAAAGACCATCCACCCATTCTTAGGGCATGTTTTGGAAGCAGGGGACAGTGTTTTTGGCTAGGAGCCCAGGAAATATCCTGGGGAAACTCAGACACATTGAGGTTAAGGGTGCCCAGCTCTGTGTTGCCCCTGCTTTCAGAAAAGGAGCTAATCTTAAGTGGAGAGGACTTCATAAAGGGGCATTTCTTGTCCACTGTCCTCACCCAGATTTCCAAACCCTTTACTGCATCCCCAAATCTGCTGGAAAACAAGGAATCAAAGACAGGGTAGGTGACAAAAAAGAGAAGGGCAGAAAAGTTGAAAGGAAAAAAAGGAACAAAATCGTAAGGAAGTTTTGAGAAACGGACCTGGTTCACTATTTTTCTTATCTTCAAGGATGGCCAAGGGGGTCATTAGATCAGGAAAGAAGACCCCTGGGAGTGGATAGTACCTAGAAAAGGAAGGGGCCCTGGGTGAGAGTGGCGTCCTGCTGGAACTTGAGAAGAAAAAAATGTCCACAGTGCATGTATCAGATACCGAGTGTACTTTTCTCTGCATTTTTATCCCACTTGAAGCAGAGAGAAGCTGGATGGAGACTGGGGACTGGGGACTGACTGGAACTGGCAGGAGGAACAAACAAAATAGGGGCTGACATGGATACAGACGGAACAGGGGACCCAGAGGCATAGGCTCTGACTCCACTAGACTGTTCTAATGGTGGGGGAAGAGGGTGTTTGAAAATTGCGGACAGGTTTTCCTCACAGTGGGGCCTCTGGCCCCCGCTCTCTCCTGCACCCCAAGACCCGTGGCTTGAGGTTTAGAGGGTGGTGTTGCTGGGAGATAGTCTCCTCCCTGCACTTTCCAGTTCACCCTTTCACCGGAGCCTCCCCCGAGCTGTAGAGAGTGGGGGGCGGAGGTAGGGGGAGCCAATCCCGGCAGCGCCAAAGAGGGGAGGCGGCAGTGACAGCCGCGGGGAGGGGGCGGGAGGAGAGAGGCGGATCGGCTCCTGCTCAGAGCTCAGCTCCACTCTGCCTCTGGCTCTGCGTTCATTTGCCGCCCAAGCCTCCTGCTCCTGCCCCGGGACCCCTAGGTGGGGCCTAGAACCCAGGCTGGTCCCTCGACTATCCCCCAACCTTTGGTTCACCTGGGCCCCCAGCCCCAAAGGTGCGCTAAGCCGCCAGGGGGCGCCGTGTGAGCTCCCTATCCCGGCTACCCGGCGCCCCCTCCCACGGCCCAGCCGGGAGTGGGGCGCCGGGGGCCATGCGGGGCCAGGGCCGCAAGGAGAGTTTGTCCGATTCCCGAGATCTGGACGGCTCTTATGACCAGCTCACGGGTGAGTCAGTGGCGCAGGGGTCGCGGGAGGGAGGGTGGATTACATCCCCCCAGCCCCTTCCTCCTCTCCGACCCTGACTTGCTCCATACCCACTCTCTGCCCCATTCCCAGGCACCCTCTCAGCTGGTCTAGGCAGCTGGACAGGGGTTCAAAGCCTTGAGTCTCACGGGGGTGGGGGGAGTGGGGCAGGTATGGAGAGGCAGCAGGTGTGGGCGTGTGTCTGGAGTGGGAGGTGTTACGTGAGTGAGCGCCTATCATTCTTACGTGTATCTGCTTTATGTATATGTGTGTGTGCACCTCCCACAGCTGGTTGCCATGTGCCATGGGCTTGGTGACAACCAGGATGAGTGTGAGTGCGTGTGGCAGTGCAATTTATGATATTGTCTATCTGAGTGAGGCCATGTAAGACCCTGGTTGTACTTAATTTGCTTTGACCATGTTTCTCTGTTGAATGTGTAACTATACGCTTTGAGTGTATGATTCTGTGTGAAGTGACATGTAACAACCAGAATGTATCAGGGCTTCACTTCATGGTGGTATGTCTCTTTATAAGACTATGACTGTGAATCTCCTGAATGAGCAGTTGTTAAAGTGGGTTGTGTTATATTTTGTGATTGTGAGATTATGTGGATTATTTTAACATTTGGTGCTGATTGTGTACTTTCATGTGTGATGCCTGCTGTGAGGCTCTGTGAGTGCCCATGCTGTTACTTCTCCTTGCTGCCTCTCTGGCTTCCTGTAGCAGAAGAGAGTCTTTAGTGTACCCCACTGCTTCCCCAAGTTTTCTGCAAATAGCCTAGGTGGACCCAAGAAGAGACTCTAATGTCCAGCTGCCCAGACTGACTCCCAGGTGCACCCTATGGTTCCAATACCTGGCACCCATAGGGAGGCTTTGGTTAGTACTGGATCAGCCTCCTCCCCCCATTACTCAGATCACTCTTACAAATGAAAATCCTTCAATCCCCAACAGCCCTTTGAGAAATTCATCAACACCCCAGAGAAAACACATCCTCTTGCCTCCCTCCAGAGCCAGGGATAGAAGCTGTAGGCCTGGGAAGTGCCACATGGCCCCTCTTACATCCCCCCAAACCACTCTGCTGCCCAGACATCTCTTTCCCACTTTGGGGAGGTATGTAAGACCAGGACATCTGCATGTATGCATTCCTGGGTTTGGTAGGCAGATCTATGTGTTTGTGTAGGTGACTGTGTCACCTTGTGTACATTTTCATTTATGTGTCTATTTTTCTCATTGTGTGGTCTGCTTAAGAAATCCAACTGAGAATGGGAGGAGAGAGGCTGTTCCTACTGAGGCTGAAACAAAGCAGTGAGGTAGGGGGAAGCCATGATCCTAATCCTTCCTTAATAAGGTCAAGTTAAGACCTTTGAATAGTAGGGAGGGGACTAGGATGTGATACCTTGAGTAAGTGTCTCCCCCACTCATTGACCCTGAGTAGACCCTAGTGGTAAGACCAAGACATCACAGAAGGGGCATCCTTCACTTAGGAAGGCTCAGAGTAGGACAATGACAGATGTGCCCCAGATGTGCTTCAGATTTGGACGGGCTCCAAAAGTTCAGCTATCTATTTTGAACTATGTTCCCACTATCAGCTCAGGATCTTTCAAGAGTTGTAAGGGCCCAAGACCCTCATTAACACATTAGGGTTTGTTTCCTGCCTTGATTCTCCCCTTTAGAGATTGGGTGGAGGTAGGGAAGCACTTGGATTTGAAGGTGCACTGAGTTAGTTAAGTCAGTGTTTTAGTTAGTTTTTGCATAGCTGTGACCAAAACACCTACAAAAACAACTTAGGAAGGAAACGTTTATTTGGGGTTCATAGTTTCAGAGGTCTCAGTTCATGAACAGCTGACTCCATTCCTCTGGGCTCAAGGAGATGCAGCACATAATGGAGGGAAGGACCCAACTGAGGAAAACGGCTCAGTTAATGGTGGGATCAGGAAGCAGAGAGGGGGAAGGGGCTGCAGAGAAGATGCACCCTTCTAGGGGAACACCCCCCAGTGACTCACCTTCAGGCATGGTCTAACAGTCCATTCAAACTAGTTTGGATTGATTAAGTTACAGCCCTCATAATTTAATCATTTCACCTCTGCATATTCCTGCATTAACAGGAGTTTAGAGGGATATCTCATATCCAAACCATAACAGTCTGTCAGGAATGGAAATGTACCAAACTATGTGACTGTCACTCTCTGGCCTTCACTTTTCTCATCTGTACAATGGGGAATACTAGTTAGGCAGCGGTGGTTCATGCCTGTAATCTTAGCTACCCCGGAGTTGAAGCAGGAGGATCACATATTTGAGGCTAGTCTTGGCAACTTAGCAGGACCCTGTGGGGGTGGTGGTGCTGGGGACGTATTTGGGTGGTAAAGTGCCCCCAGGTTTAAATCCCAGTACTGCCAAAGGGGGGGGGTACAATTTCCTGCCTTCCTACTTGCCAGCCTCCCAAGAGAAATTAAAAAAGATCAAATGTTGACAAGCATCTAGAATCCTGATTAGGTCATCAGCATCCTTGTAGATAGCTCCACATATGACTTAAGAAGTAGAAATAGGATGCCCAGGTGCCTCACCTCTCAAAGGCATTTTTATTTTTTGTATGAGGGATTGAACCCAGGGATTGAATCCAGGAATACTTAACCACTGAGCCACATCCCCAGCCCCCCCCCCCCCCCCCCCCTCCTTTAGGGCAGAGTCTGTCTAAGTTGCTGAGGTTGGCTTTGAACTTGCAATCATCTTGCTTCAGCCTCCCAAGTTTCTGGAATTACCTGTGTGCACCACTGCACCCGGCTCAAAGGAGGGTTCCTAATGAGGATTAAATGAGTCTGGGATACCTATGTTAACCATGACTGACAGATCTGAGCATTCGCTGAAGCCTGAGAGGAGACCTTGTCCGCGGTGCTGAAGTGCTCCAGGCCTCCCCATTCCCCAAGGGATTTCCAGTAGATATTCCTGGGATCAGATATGAGAGTATTCTCCCGTCCCCCTCTGCATTATCCTAGCCAATCAGGTTGCCAGAAGGGGCCTTAAAGTTGTGTTTCAGAGCATCTTGGGTACCCTCGACTGCCGTCTTTCCCCTTTCCCATCCCAAGCTCAGAACTAGGACAGACTTTTTAGGGGGAAGAAAATCCACCCCATCTACCACCTAATTCTTCCAGTCTTCTGGGCCCAATGGAACCACTTGGCAGTGCAGCACAGTGGAAAAAGTCTGTGATCAGCGCAGCCCTGTTAGTGCAGAAGCTGATACAGGACAGTAGAAGGTGGGGAAAGAATTGGGACCTGACGCGCCAGGTCTGAGCTCCTGTGCCTCTGGCCCTAAGTATCGTTCCCGGGAGTAGGGCGCCCCCGTGTGGCATAAAGGACCCATGCTGGCGGAGCTAATTTCCAGCGGAAACTATCTCCAAAGTGGGCAAGATCTGGACAGAATTCGGAAGTGATTCCTCTTAAACGTAGAGTTTTCTGCCAGGCGCGGTGGCGCACGTCTGTAATCCCAGTGACTCGGGAGGGTGAGGCAGGACGATTGAAAGTTTGAGTCCAGCCTCAGCAACTTAGCGAGACTCTGTCTCAAAATTGAAAACTGAAAAAAGGGCTGGGGATATAGCTCAGTGGTAAAGCGCCCCCAGGCCCAATCCCCAATACCAAAAATAAATAGATAATCATAATGGACTGGGGATGTAGCTCCAAGGTAAAGCGCCCTTTAGTTCAATCTCCAATACCTAATAATAATAATGTTTTCAACCCCCCCCTAAAAAAGTGATCCCAGTCAGAGCATTGGGACTATATCTCTTCTGTAGGCTTTCCGAGGAGTTTAAAGGTGTTTTAGGGTCTTGGAAGGATAGTAAAGTCGAGGCCAGCTTGGGCTGGGGGCATAGCTCAGGGGTAGAGTTCCCCAGTACCAGCCCCCCCCCCACAAAAAATGTGGGTGAAGTCGTATTTGTATCTAGGAGACAAATACCAAGTGGATGCGCAGCCCTGCCACCTCCTCTTTACCTTCAAATAAGCTCGCTGGCCTCTCTCCTCCGTCCTGCTTTTTCTTCAGTTGGTTCAGGAAGTGTGGAAGTGTGGGGAATTGCCATGACAACTCTGTCCTCTTACCCCTTAGCAAAATGGCGGGGGGCGGGGGTGGGGGGGACAGGAGAAAGAGGAGCTGAAGAGAGGCAATAAAAGGTCCATTCCCAAAGCAGATCGTTTTCCAAAACCCTGAGTACCCGGCTTTCCTGCCAGGAATCCACAAAATGTTTCAAAAGAAGATATTGGGGAGTTTGTGCTGCCCCTCTGCCCTTACTGGTCTAGGAACTTTGGGGACGAGTGCTTCAAATGATGAGGCCAAGGTTGTCAACACTGCCAGGCAAAAATGGGGAGGGTCCTAGCATCTGAGAACCTCTGCCAGTCCAGCCCTCCTGCTCCGCCCACGCAGAGCCCACTTGGGTTGTGCTGAGACAGCCCTGACCGCCCCCGGACTTTGGGGGCGGAGCTTGGCCGCAAAGCTCTCCTGCAGAACCATGAACCGCTGCCCCCGCAGGTGCCGGAGCCCGTTGGGACAGGCAGCGCGATCACTCTACCAGCTCGTGACTGGGTCCCTGTCGCCAGGTATGATGAAGGGAAGGGAGAAGGCAGCTCTCCTCAAAAAGTGAAGTGGGATGAGAGTCTTACAGAGGTGGGGAGGAGAAAGCGTGCTCACAGCAATGAAGGGAGCAGGCTCCCTCAAAAGGTTTAAAGAGCTAGATCGCTGACAGAAGTGGAGCAAGGGATAGGATTCCTTCTGGAGCAGGAGGAAGAGGTAGGGCTCTTCAAAGAAGAAAGGAGAAGGGGGCATTATGGTTCCTCATGATGGTGGAGGGGACAGGGCACAGGCATGAAAGAAAGAAGCTTGGAGCTGAGGTAAGAAAAAGTACAGCTCTTTATTGTATTGCTTGGTTTAAGGGAGCCTTAAGATGATGGATCAATGTCCAGAAGGAAAAAAGCCTGAGATGGGACTAGAACATGAACTCAGCAAGCTCACATATGACAGGATGGATAGGCTTGTATGACGCAAAGATTGTATATTCCTGTTTTATCCATCTCTGGCAATCTGAATTAATGGGATTGTGTATTACTAAATTGTACATTGCTAAGTCTATGTGTCCCTGTGATTGTGATCATTGAGGCTCTGCATCTTGGGGTTACATATCCCTGGGATCACCTAGAGTTTTATGCTGTAGGGTTTGGTTGGGGGTTCCTGAATCACTAAGTTACTTGTATAGCTTTTATGAGGTTGTGTGACATTTGTGGAGTTTATGATGTATGGATTATATCATATAGTACTGCTGAGATTTATGCACACTTCCACTTGGGTTTCTCTAGGGCTACACAGGCAAGGGCCACAGATCCTAGAACACAGAATCCCTTTTCCCCTGGGCCTCAAAGAGACCAAAACAACCTGACCGCATAGCTCTTTCCATGGTTACCTACTTGAACTCCTAAAGGGGTCTATGACCACTTCTTGCCCAGAGGGAGGCGGGTTGGGACTGAACCAGAGCCATGCTTGGAAGTCTCTTGGGGAGCATGCATCCCCCAAACCTCCTGCTTGGCCTTGTCTCCAGTGACAGATGGCTGGAACCAGGCAGGGCCAGCTCTCAATCATTACAGGCATGACTTCCAGGACCCAAAATAGCCCCAACATCTAGGAAGGTCATTAATCACCTGATGCAGCTGGGGGCTGCAGTGTCTTTTGGTTCAGCTGGGAATGGAGTGAGTCTGGGGGACTGAGAGACCGCTTTGGGGTCTTCAATGGCTGGGTAACCAGTGGTATAGGGTGGATTCCTCCACAGGGCAATATTATTTCAGGTTTGTACTGTGGAGGTAAATATCTAAATAATAGCACTCTCTCTGTGGTGAGATTTAAGGGATCTGGGACGATCCCTTAAATGCTGTAAGACAGTTCTGCCTTATGTTCTCACTGAAGTGCTTCCATTAAGATTCCACTCCTTTGGGTGAAGAAGAGCTTATGTCAGTGGCACAGGCAAGTCTCTCATAAAGCCCTGAAGACTTGAGAAGGCTATGAGTGGGAAGGGAGAGCCTAAGAAACAACTTATTCTTTCACTTTTTTGTTTTATTTTTAATTTTAAAGTACTGGGCATTGAACCCAGGTGCATTCTACCACTGAGCTACATCCCCACCCTTTAAAAAATTTTTTTTAATTATTATTTTTTTGAGACAGGGTTCTCACTAACTTACCCAGGCTGGCCTCTAACTTGAAATTCTATTCTCTCAACCTTCCTGGTAGCTGAATACAGGAGTATACCACCACACTTCTAACAGATCTTCCCACCAGAGCACTGATTGGTTTAGGACTTTAAGTCCTGTGCAGCTGGGTCCAGGTCTTTGAGAATTGAGAATGGGAACAAGAGAGGAAAAGGAGGGTCCCAGCCAGCACACTGGCGCGCACTTATCATGTACTTATAATAGTAGTTACTCAGGAGAATCCCAAATTTGTGACCAGGTTCAGCAATTTGCAAGACCCTGTCTCAAAATAAAAAAGGCTTGCTGGGCATGGTGGTGCACACCTGTAATCTCAGTGCTTGGGACCCTAAGGCAGGAAGATCACAAGTTCGAGGTCAGCCTCAGCAATTTAGTGAGTCCCTAAGCAACTGAGAGAGACTCCATCTCAAAATAAAAAGGACTGGGGATGTAACTCAGTGGTAAAGTGCCCCTTGGTTCAATCCCCAGTATCAATCGATAATAAATAAATAGAAACCGGGTGTGGTGGTGATGCACACCTGTAATCCCAGCGACTCAGGAGGTTGAGGCAGGAGGATGGCAAGTTCAAAGCCAGTCTCAGCAAAAAGTGAGGCGCTAAGCAACTCAGTGAGACTCTGTCTCTAAATAAAATACAAAAAAAAAGGCTGGGGATATAGTTCAGTGATCGAGTACCCTTGAGTTCAATCCCTAGTACCCCCACAAAATAATAATAATAAATAAAAATTTTTTAAATGTTAAAGAACCACTCAGGCCAGGCATAGTGGTGCACACCTGTAATCCCAGAGGCTTGGAAGGCTCAGGCAGGAGGACCTTGAGTTCAAAGCCAGCCTCAGCAACTTAGCAAGACACTAAGCAACTCAGACCCTATCTCTAAATATAAAAAAGGGCTGGGGATGTGGCTCAGTGCTTAAGTGCCTCTGGGTTCAATCCCCAGTGCCAAACAAACAAACAAAAAAAACACTCAAAACATCTCTATCCAAGTTTCTCTGGCCTCCTAGTTAGAAAGTTTTTTCTATAGCTCATTTCATACCTTGCTTAGGATAGTTCCTATCACAGAGTAGGCATAAAATAATTTTAAAAATATGAATAGGTGCTTTATCATTCTCTTAATGGCATTCTCTCCATACCCAGTAAGAGCTAGAACTATATTTGGTTCACCTTTGTTCCACAGGTACCAGCCTAGCACTCTATTTATGTAAGTATAATTTTTTAACATCTTTGCCCTGCAGGAGCTTGGGATTTAGTTAAGGAAACTGAACTGATCCAGAGAGATCTGGGTTCATATCCCTGCTTTAGTCCCTCTTAGCTGGGTAATCTTGAGCAAGTTTCTCTTTTTCTGGCACTGGGAGTTGAACCCAGAACACTTTGCCACTGAGGTAAATCTCCAACCCTTTATTTATTTATTTTATTTAATTTGTATGATGTTGAGGATTAATCCTAGGGTCTTGCACATGCTAGGCCAGTGCTCTACCACTGACCTAAATTCCCTAGCCCTCCTATTTAATTTTTATTTTTTTATTATTTTTTTAAAATTTTTTGTTGTAGATGGACACAATACCTTTATTTTATTCATTTTTATGTGATGTTAAGAATCGAACCCAGTGCTTCACACATGCCAGGCAAGCACTCTACCACTGAGCCACATCCCCTGCCCTTAATTTTTGTTTTGAGACTGGGTCTCTATGAGTTGCTGAGTTTGACCTTGAACTTGCAATTCTCCTGACTCAGCTTCCTGAATAGCTGGGATTCCAGATATGCATACTGCTCCAGGCTGAGCAAATGTCTTTATATCCCTGGGCCTCGGTTTACCTCATCAGTGAAATGTACACAGTACTTGTCACTGCCTACTCATGTGGTGGTCATGAGAATCCATCAAGATTCCATCAAGATGTTTATGGAAATGCTTTGTAAACTGTCAAGAGCTATAGAAATATGGCTGGGGGAATATTATGTTATTTATAATGGTAACACTTATTTAGCAATTATTCCATGCCGGGCATTATTCCAACATCTTTTCATGCATTACTTCATTTATTCCCCCTGCAACCATTGAAGCACACAGAGGTTAAGAACTCAGTCAGCCAGGTGCAGTGATGCATGCCTGTAACCCTAGCTGCCTGGGAGGCTGAGGCAAGAGGATTCCAAGTTCAAGGCCAGCCTGGGCAACATAGTGAGACCCTGTCTCAAAATTTAAAAATTTATTTGTAGTACTGAGGATCAAATCCAGGGGGTTCTGCCACTAAGCTCTGTCCCCCAGACCTTTTTAACTTTTGAGACAGGGTCTCACTAAGTTGCCCAGACTAGCCTTGAATTGGCAATCCTCCTACCTCAGCCTCCTGAATCATTGGGTGCAGTATCACTGCACCATTTTATTTTCTTTATTTTCTTTCTTTATTTATTCATTCATTTTATTTATTTATTTATTTATTTTGCAGTGCTGGGGATCGAACCCAGGGCCTTGTGCTTGCAAAGCAAGCACTCTACCAACTGAGCTATATCCTCAGCCCTGCACCAATTTTCAAACTAAAAAATTTTAAAAGGACTAGGTATGTAACTCGGTGGTAGAGCACTTACTTAGCATGCATGCAGCCCTGGGTTCTATCCCCAGTACTACAAAAAAAGAAAAAAAACAAGATGGGGTGGGGAGAGAAGGAAAGAAAAGAAAACTCACCCAGTTAATTGCAAGTTGCAGAGCTGTGATTTGAATTCAGGGATATTCAGGCATATTGAATATTCATATTCATATTTGAATTCAGGCATATTGGCTCATGCTACTGTTTCCCATGCTACACCACCTCTGTTTACAGTTCCATCTAATTAACATTATAAAATTAAGTGCTGAGTTTTGAGGCTCAACAAGGAATTCTGTAGGAATTCATGTAACTGATAGGCCACTGAGGGCTGTATCCTCTGAAAGGAAGGGGAATTTCAGCTACCTCTAAAGGAAAGGTAAGAACTGTAGGATAGTGGGAGGCAGTGGAACATGCCTATAATCCCAGGGCCTCAGGAGGCTGATGCAGAAGGATCCCAAGTTCAAAGTCAGCCTCAGCAAATTAGTGAGGCAACTTAGAGAGACCCTGTCTCAAAATAAAAAACATGCTGGGGATGTATCTCAGTGGTAAAATGCCCCTGGGTTCAATCCCCATTACCAAAAAAACACAAAAAACAAAAACAAAACAAAACAAAAAAAACTGTAGGATAGAGGGAAAGCAGAAAGGAGAGCATCCCAGGCAGAGAGGAACAAAGACACAGAGATAGGACTGAGTTCAGTGTGTTTGGGGGACAGTGAGATGACTGAATTGGCTGAAACAAAGTGAAATAAAGTAATCTGTTGATGAGGGCAGAGGAAGGGTATTAAATACCAGGATGGAATTTGAAGAAAGGGAGAGATTTACTGGTTATGCAAGGTATGAGAAACTGAAAGTAACACCAGAATTGGTTCCCCAACCTCAGAGGCGGTGGGCAAGTAGAGCACCAATCCTGCAGGAGGCATACCCTTCTTTCTGCGTCTACCCAGCTACTTGGGGGAGTTAGGGAAGAGAGAAGGGATAAGATATGGTGTGAGGTAGACGCCTGACCCCCAGTGGTGGTCATGCAGAACTGCAGAACAGCGAACCTCAACTGGAGCAGACGACTGCCAGACCACCACCACCACAATTAGGGCTGGGACACACTCATCCCAGAACTAGATAAGAGGAAGAACTCCCTCTGGGATCAATTCTCCTAAATGGGACCTCCTGGGTGGACAAGCTTTCTAAGAAAAGAGCAAGTGTACATGGCAGTTTAGAGTGTAAACTCAGAGTCAGATTGAATTAAAATCAAGGCTCTAATCTTGGAGATTTACTTAAACTGTCTTTGATTTAATCTCACCAATATGGGGATCACAGTGCCGCCTTAATAGGTCTATTTTGCAAGCTCAGTGTGATAACATCTGTAAGCATATAGCATATCATCTAGCACATAGTGAGTGCTCAATCACTGTCAGCCAGCTGTGGTTGTCATGGTGTCAGATTTTTTTTTTTTTTTTTTTTGGTACTGGATTGAACCCACAGGTACTCCACCACTGAGCCACATCCCCCCCTATTTTGTATTTTATTTAGAGACAGGATCTCACAGAGTTGCTTAGGGCCTCGCTAAATTGCTGAGGCTGGTTTTGAACTCGAGATCCTCCTGCCTCAGCCTCCCAAGTACTGGGATTACAGGCGTGCGCCACCGCGCCCTGCTGGTGTCAGATGTTATTAACTCTTAGACCCTTGTGGCTCACTGGCTCTGCAGGTTTCTCCCAGTCTTTTATATACAGCCACATTGCCAGGAAGGATCAGGGAAGAGGAGAGAGGGAGTCCAGAAAGTGGGGGACAAGAGGGCTCAGATCTCCCTTCTACCCTAGGCTTCTCCATCAGCAATAGCAGCAATTTCTGAAGAGCAAGAAGGAATTGGCGTCTCCTGGATGAGCTCCCAGTCAAAGGAAGGGAAGCATACAGTCCCCCCTCTCCTCAAGAAACTTAGATCTCTTGGTCCCTAAGGCAACTGTAACAAATCCTCTCCTGAGAGGGTCATGAAGTGAGTAAGCTGCCTTTTTCCTGCCCAAGATATTGGACCTAATCCTCTCTCCCTTGGGCCTCAGTTTCACTGTCTGTGGCCTGTGGGAAGAGAGTGCTTCCCGCCTCTGTCTCCTTGGCAACCACAATCGATGTCAGTTGTGTCTGACATCTGGAGAGGTCACTGTCTTCTCCACCTCCTTATATTCTCATACAGGTTCATATTAATACAATTACACAACTGTAGACCCATTATACAACACATCCATGCCTACCAAACTTCAGACCCACATTCTACAACCGTACTAAAACACACCTTCCCCCATACACACTCAGAAATACTCCCACACATTCACACATGCATCCACAGACACCGAGACCTCATACTAACCATGTACAAAACATACACTTTTGTGTAAATGCACAACCACACATAAATATGCACAGACACATGTGAGGGGACATATGTACTCCCAATGACAAACCCAAGGATATACCCACACAGAAAAACACCCATACACCTATAACATATTCTGTCCCATACCATGAACTTGGGAGCACTGGAGATGGTCATTGTGCTCATAGTCCTTGCTCTCCATCAAAGTCTTGAAGCAGTTTGGCCTTTTTGAACCTATCTCCTTGGGAGGTAACCCAGGTATCTGGGAATCTATTACTTATAGGCTGATTGCAGTTTCTGTCACACATGCACCCTGCTCTTCCCTGCCTTCTCTAAGCATAACTCCTCCTACTGCCCCCTCCCTGTGTCACAGAGTGGTCACAGGGTGTCTCAGGGAAGCTCTCCTCAGGGATGGTGGCAGGGCACTGCCTCCCTCCTCTGGCCCATATCCTTCATACCAAAAGTTCCTGTAGAGGTGGCCCCATGAAGAGGAAGAGGCTGCGGCTGTGGCTAGGAGGCTTGTGGGGCAGAGGAGAGGGAGGGAGAGAGGGAGGAGACCCAGGGCGGGAGACCAGGAGGGAGGCTGCGGGCGATCTTACTCTGGCTGGGGAGGCTGAGGGGGAGGTGGTGTGAGGCTGCCTGCCGGTGTGTCTGAGTCTCAGCTGGGTGGGGGCCATGCCTGGGGCCCGCCATGAACCTGGAAGGGCTGGAGATGGTTGCTGTGCTCGTAGTCCTCGCTCTGTTTGTCAAGGTCCTGGAGCAGTTTGGCCTCTTCGAGCCTGTCTCCTTGGAAGGTAACCCAAGTGTCTGGGTATGTCTGAACTGCTGGCTGGAGGGTCAGCCACCCTGCAATGTTGGGGAGGGTAATGCGTCATCTTCATGACTGGGGGCAAGGGTGAGCAGGCGAGTGATGAGATAGGCATCTAGGGGGGCTAAAAAGCAGCCTGGGGGACAGAGCATCTGGGATAGATTAAGGAGGGGCCTTGAGGAGTTGATCTGGGAAAGGGGAGGGAGGGGACTTGGGAAGTAATAAGGGGTGTAGCATGGGAGGATTGGGGTATAGGGATGAGGTGAGGGGCATATGAGGGATACCAGGAGAGGAGGCAGGCAAGGGGTGTCTGGCATAGAGAAAGAAATTCCCAGGGTTCCTTAGATACCACTAGATTTCTGGAGATTCCCTTTTAAAGCCAGGGTCCCAAAGAAGATGTAGGTGACTCTCCACACTTCCATGTGTATAGGTGTAGGTTACGGGGTGTGTATATGAACTCAGTGTGAGACATGGAATATGACTGTGTGCTCATGTGTGAGAGAGGACAGTATGTGACTGTGTGAGCTGTGTGTATGACAGATATATGATCACGTGTCATAATGACCAGAAGGGTGGCTTGTGTGATGGTAGATATGATCATACCCAAGATGGACAAGGCAAGTGGCTGAGCCTCTTTGGGTATAAGGCTGAGTGTAGCTATTTCCAGTTCCCTGAAGATATTGACCAGCTCCATACCCAAGGCTTGGAATGCGAGTGGGTTCTAGAGACATTTATAAGTTGGGGGTGGGGAGGGGCCTGCTCCCCAAGCCACTTTGTCTCTCCAAGCTCCTCTTGGTAACCAAGGGCAGAATGGTCTCCTGAGTTTCCACCTTGAGAGTGAGAAGTCAACTCCCCTCCCATCCCAAAGTCAGTAGGGAGAGTGCTACTGGAGGTGGAAAGAGAAACACTTATGTCCCCCACCACCCCCCTGCCTGCCCCCCCATCGGCCTCCCTCAGCCTCCTCAGAGTTTTGATTTCCTTCTCTTCACAAAAAGAACTATGCAGTTACATGGCACAGCTGCTTTCCTGTTGCACCAGGGGGGCAGGCAAGACAGGCAAGAACCATGAGGTGGGGTGGGTGGGGGGTGGTAGCCAGGGCTGTAGGTTAGACACCTGGGGAAAACTGGAAAGATGTGAAGCAAGCTGGGGACCAGGGAAGGTTCATAAATTTCCTGCTCTAGGGTTCCTTCAGTAAGAGCTTCCTTCATCCTCTGCTGCAGACTGGGAGTTAGACCTAGATGAACTCAGGAGGCTGGGTTGAGCTGGTTCTCATTCATTCTGGAAAAGATGAAGTCAGCTGGCTGTAACTTGGGCTGCAGATTTAGCTGACTGATAATGCACTTGCCTGGCATGTATTAGGCCCTGGGTTTGATCCCCAGAACCGCAGAGGGAGGAAAAAAAAAGAAGAAGAAACTGGCTAACTTGCCATTCCCTTTAGACTATTTGGTGGGAAGAGAGGCTATCTGGGAAGCTCCAACACCCTCTAGTCTAAAGGCAGACACTGTCTCTCCCCACCTTTAAAGAAGCCTAGAGGCGATTAAGGCTTGGGAGTAGGCAGGGACTAGTGGGCTAGGCAGGAAGACAGCTCTGCTCCCCACTCCCCACCCCCTCAGCCCCCAGTCGGGTGACCACACCACCAGAGGCCCCAAGCACAATCTGGCTTTGGGAAACCAGAGTCCAGGCTAATGGAAACCTGGGCCAGGGGCCAGGCCACCATCGATTCCCAACCCCCACCCCCACCAGCCTGGTCCGCTGCCTCCTCATCTCTCTATAGCTCCTGGAGTGGGTTGGGGAGGGAGAGAGATGAGGTTCAAAAAAGTGATAACCTCACACAGTTAAGTAGAGGGTGGAGTCTAGCCTGGGAGGGCTAGGTGAGTTGGGGGACTGGGATGGAGGAATGACTAAAGGAAGTTGGGCCCCTTCAGGAATGTACCAAGGCAATCTTTAGTCAGTGTTTCAGGTCCAGTGGGCTCTGACCCAGCAATCTGAAGGTGGATGCAGCTCAGAGACAGATACACAATAAATGCTAAGGGTCCTCCTGGTATGCAGTTGGAGCTATAAGATTCATGCAGAAATAAAGATGGAGGGGGAGGTGGAGAAAGAGGAGTTGTAATCATTGGGCCTTAAATAACCTCACAGCACACCAAAATATTCATCTCCAAGATCTGTTATTGCTTCAAAGTCCACTATCATTTCGCCTTCAAAGAGCAACCAGCCATACTAGAAAGGACTGGGCAAGGACCACAATGGCGTAGATGTTAGGTGATAAGGAACCCTGCTCAGGAAGATTCTGGGTGCTTTGAAATAAGGATTTATGGGAAAGAAAAGTAGATGTACCCAGCACAGATGAAGCTTCTGTGGGTGAGGTGCAACATTAGGTATCTGTGTGCCATGGGGTATCTAGGTCACAATATGATATGGCTATGTATCATGGTATTCTTAACACAGTGTTTTGGTGTCCCAGGGTCATTGTATGTTTTTTTAAAATATAAATGCTTAGTTGATGGACCTTTATTTTATTCATTTATTTATATGGAGTACTGAGAATCGAACCCAGTGCCTCACACATACTAGGCAAGCACTCTACCACTGAGCCACAACCCCAGCCCTGTGTGGTGTTTTTGTTTTCTTTTGCTTTTTCAGTACTGAGGATTGAATCCAGGGATGCTTATATCCCCAGCCCTTTTTATTTTTTATTTTGGGATAGGGCCTCACTAGGTTGCTGAGACTGGCCTTGAACAGGTGATCCTCCTTTCTCAGCTTCCCGAGTCACTGGGATTACAGTAGTGTACCACTACACCTGGCCCCAGCCCTGAGACAGGTTCTCACTAAGTTGCTAAGACTGGGCTGGAACTTGCATTCCAGCTGCCTCAGCCTTCCAAGTCCCTGGGATTACGGGTGTGGACCACTGTGCCCAGATCATTTTGTTTTCTTGTGTGGTTTGATAATGAAATGGCGTGTATGGGTCTTCATATGTGTGTCATGTTTTACTTAGGTCACATTTGTATGTTTGTGTTAAGGAGTTTTAGGTGTGTCCGTGTGTTGGAGCATGCTTAAGAGATCATCAGGTATGAGTTACAGATTATCATACTGTCACCAGCACCTATCTGACTTATCATTGTGTCCCTATACATGCATGTTTGTGTCTGAGAGAGAGGAAGAGATTGAGGGAGAAAGGAAGAGGGAGAGAGAGAGAGAGAGAGAGAGAGAGAGAGAGAGAGAGAGAGAAACGCATGAGCGCCTCCCTAGGCAATCCTTAGGTTGGACATCACCCTGAGATCCAGCTATGGCACTCAAGCCAAGGGCACTGGGTCAGCTAAAGACACTGAGGCCAGTACGACCTCTCCCTTTGCTGTCTCACTGTCGCTGGGCCCATTATATTAAGTACCCCAGCCTTTCCTCTAAGGACTTTGCATGCCTATTAGACCCAGTAGGCTTCCTAACCATCCCCAGTTATCCTTGCCCCCCTCCCACCCCATTCCCCTCCTAGCCTTGCTCCAGCCAGGGTTGACTTGTGACTGGCGGGGAGGGGACAGGGAACAGAGGGAAAAGTGGGAGTTAACGTGCCTTCCTGGGGTTTCTCTCTTCCTAGGCCACCCACCAGGGCCCACTAAAAAAGCGCTGAAGCAGCGGTTCCTCAAGCTGCTGCCTTGCTGCGGGCCCCAAGCCCTGCCCTCAGTCAGTGAAAGCAAGTGCCTCTCCTGTGTTTCCGGGGGCGGGGCCTGAGTGTGTGGCTTGTGCTAGAGTGAAAGGAAGCCCTCCTGCGCACACGTGTGGACGTGGCCAGTTTGGCGGGGGTGGGGGTGGGGGTGGGGGTTGGAGATGGAGTTGGTGCTGGCTGGTGTGTTTGGATGAAGCTGGTTTGTATGTGCTGTCCCGAATGCCTGCGAAATAGAGCAGGACCCGAGCGTTTGGGCGTGGCCAGTATGGCAGGGCCCAGGCCCAAGCCTATGTGGGCGTGGGCAGTGGAGGGGTCGGGACCACGCAACCAAGAGGGTCTAGCCCGGCTTAGTTGGGTTAAAGTTTGTGACTGTGTGAACTGCCTGCACCTGTGTATGTTTTGGGCTTAGTAATATCTTTCGCCTGTGCCACAACAGGATGGTTGCAGGTATGGAGAATGGAGCCCTTCTTCCTCCAGATGCCAGGATACTTGGAGTTTCTTTGGGGGGTTCCTGAGGGAGGTGATCCAGGGACGCTCTACCACTGAGCTCCATCCCCAACGCTTTTTTTGAGACAGGGTCTCGCTAAGTTGCCAAAGCTGGCCTCATATTTGGAATCCTCCTGCCTCAACCTCCCAAGGCACTGGGATTACAGGCATGCTCCACCGGGTCCGGCAGTACTCGGGGTTTTGATCTTAGCCTGGTCCCCAACTAAGTAACCTCGAGAGGACCTTTTCTCCCTAAGTCTCTTGGGCCCACTTCAGAGGATCATACTGAATTTTGCAAGCTATAAAGTCCGGTTTTTATTACTGTTTAAGCTTGACATGGTGTTTGATTCCAGTGGGTACCATTCACGTGGTAGATTTGAAATAGGGACATGGTTGTGTGCGTGGATCCGTTTTGTGTTTGTCTGCTCTTTACATGTGCTTTTGCTGCGAGTTTGGGGTGTGTGCATTACGTACAGGTCTGTGAGATTTGCTGTGTGTGAGAAGCGAGGTGAGTGTCTGCATTGGGCCGGGTCTTCCACTTTCTCGGTGACAGTTCACTCCCTTCAGCATTAGCCGCCCCAGCCTCCCTCCGTCCCCACAGACCCCGCCCGCTGGACCCAGGTGACTTACTCTCCTGGTGGGGGCAGGGGCGGGACTTTGGGAGTGGGGGGGTGGGGGCATTTGCCTGGGGGCTGAACATTGGTTGACAAGGCGGGACTGAGGTGGGGCGGGAGATGGAACCAGGGTTGGGAACCAGGGTTGGGGTCCAAATGGAGATTGGCTGGAGCAGGGCGGAGCATGGCTCAGGCATGGCTAGGTGGAGGGGCAGAGCTTGGCTGGGGGAGGGGAAGATCTGGGCTGGGCAAGGTTGGGGCCGGGCAAATCTGCGTTGGTCAAAAAAAAAACCCGGGAGCGCCCAACTTCAGTCCCCAGCTTTCCAACCAGCTTTTCCCCCTCCTCCCTATCTGGAACGAAGATTCAACTGGGGGCCTTCTTCTGCAACCGGAAATTAAAGGCCCAGGGTCAAGGGCTGAGTTGGACCCGTCTCTGGGGCCGAGTCAGGCCAGGCCTGGCCTTGGTCCACTGATAGACCTTGAAACCGACCAGCGTCCGTTCTCCTTGCCTGGATGCCCTGGGTCCAGAGAACTGGCAGGGAATCTTCGGCGCCAAAGATGGGACAGGGAGGAGGGTGTATGGGTCGGTGATTTTGAAGAGTGGTTGCAGGGGGCCGGGCCTGAGGCGCGGCTGTCCCCTCCACCGCTCCCCACAGACAGCGTAGAGGATGAGTTTGAACTTTCCACCGTGTGTCACCGACCTGAAGGTCTGGAGCAGCTGCAGGAGCAAACCAAGTTTACGCGCAAGGAGTTGCAAGTTCTGTACCGGGGCTTCAAGAACGTGAGTGGAAGGAGAGGCCAAACTGGGTAAGGGGTGGATCAGGAGGGTCCAGCTGATGCACCTTCCTGGAAAGTAAGGCCTGGATGCTTTGAGAAGTGAGGCAGAGGACGGTGGCCCCAGAGACCGAACTTCTAGCCTGAAGCCAAAACAGATGCACTCTGATCCTGTAGACTGGGGTTTAGTGATGTGTTTTTCATTTGTGCACTGGGGAAGGAGTCTTACCTGCCATTCGAAGACCTAAGTGGTGAGTCCCCTGGAAGCATGATGACTTCTCCTCCCTGGTGGTCTGGCATGGAGGGCGGGAGAAGGGCAGTGAAAAGAAAGTAGGTTTTGTCTCTGCCCTCAGTCTGGTCCTCTTCTTCCTCCCAGGAATGTCCCAGCGGAATTGTCAATGAGGAGAACTTCAAGCAAATTTACTCCCAGTTCTTTCCTCAAGGAGGTGAGCAAACAAGGCCCAAGAGGAAGCAGCTGTTCTTCTCTAGGCTGAGTGGGGAGAGAGGGTTCTGAAGGGCTGGGAATACCAAGGTGATGAAGGATTTGGGGAAGCTTCATAGAAGAAGGAAGTCCTTTTCTGTCTGGAAGCCAGGCTCACTTCCCCACATTTATCCTACAGACTCCAGCACTTATGCCACTTTTCTCTTCAATGCCTTCGACACCAACCATGATGGCTCGGTCAGTTTTGAGGTGAGCTGGGGGAGGTGGGTCAGGGAAGCCTATTTCCTGGGGTTTACATACCAGGATCTCCAGGTCAAATCTAAAGAAAGGATTGGGTGAAGGGTCCCTGAAGTCACAGTTCTCCTCTATTCCCTTCCTAGGACTTTGTTGCTGGTTTGTCGGTGATTCTTCGGGGAACCATAGATGATAGGTTGAATTGGGCCTTCAACCTGTATGACCTCAACAAAGATGGCTGTATCACCAAGGAGGTGCAGGGCAACTGAAGGGTTATATGGGGGGCAGGATATGGGATGCAAAGGGCCATGAGAAGAAAATAACCCATATATGTGTCACCAGCAAGAGGGTTAGATCTACATAGGCCCTCGACTTCTTGGTTTGGGGTCTAGAGGCTCTGAGGAGGGATCTTCTTTTTTGGCCTAACAGGAAATGCTTGACATCATGAAGTCCATCTATGACATGATGGGCAAGTATACATACCCTGCACTCCGAGAGGAGGCCCCAAGGGAACACGTGGAGAGCTTCTTCCAGGTGCCTGGGACTGGGTAGGCTGGAGGGCCTTGGAGGAAAGGGAAAAAGACCAGGAACCAACAGGGAACTTACCTGACTTCTGCCTGCCTTTCTCCTGTCATCCCTCTTGTTCCCCCTGCTTGACCACCTTCTTGCAGAAGATGGACAGAAACAAGGATGGAGTGGTGACCATTGAAGAATTCATTGAGTCTTGTCAAAAGGTACAGGCCCTGCCCTCTATATTTCCCTAGTCTGGACTCAGAACCTGAATCAGTGATGTATGAAAAATTTCCTTTGGTCGGTGTACCTTCTCCCTATCTCACCCCAATTCCCCAATCCTGTACCTTCATGATAAGGGACATTTACCCCTTCCCCATCTCTGTCTGGGGAATGTTCTTCTCTGCCTCTGAATGTTCCCATCTCTGATTCAGTATCCTTCTTCCTGTCTCTGACAAGTTCTTTTTTTTCTCTCTCTCTCTCTCCAATCTGCCTCATTCATACCATGGCCACAGGATGAGAACATCATGAGGTCCATGCAGCTCTTTGACAATGTCATCTAGCTCCCCAGAAGAGGGAGTTAGTGTGTCCTGGGGGCACCATGTTCTAGTCCTAGTCCGGGTGGACCTCACCCTTCTCTTCCCAGGTCTGTCCTTAACCAAGCCCTACCCTGTGGGCTATAGGGATTCAAGAGCCTGGGGCTCCAGTAGTCTAGAACCCTGGATTTGAAGGGGCCAGAGAATGGGCAGAGTACATCTGGTGGGTGTTCCAACTCCCAACAGCTTTTATCTCCTTCTTGCCTGACACCCAGTGCTGATGGTGCCTCTGCTATAGGAAATGAGGGATGCCCACCTCCCAAGCCAATTCTAGAAACCACAACACCTGACAGAATGTCTCCTGCTATGGTGCTTCCCCATCCCTGATCTCATAAACACTTCCCCCTAAGACTCCTTTCTCAGAGAGGATGCTCTGTCCTTGGTACACTGACTGGCTTTTCTTACCAGCCTTTGAGAGTCTTGTGGGAGGAAAACAGAATACTAAGGGAGAAATCTTGGGCCTGAGGCAGGCAGTGGTTTGGTCCTAGTAGCTGACTGAAGAACAGAAAGCCCATGTAAGATCATTAGAGCTCAGGCATGTTGGGCTAAAGCTCCAAGTTCCACAGTGTACTACCCCAGGCCATTAGAGTTTCCAAACTTTTCAGAAGGCCTTATGTCCCAGAAGTTTTCCATACCCTTCTCAGTATCCTAGGAGAGCTTGGGAACCAGATGAGCTGGCTCATCCCTGAAATTCCTTCCTCTCCTTCCTTCCTGCTTGTATGGTAATGGTGGTAGAGATTGTGGGTGGGAGATGTCTTGGTTGATGCCTAACAAAGTTACAGCTTGCTCTTCCTGCTCATTGCCTGTTTTGATGGCTATGACTTGATTTTTCACATGCCATGTCCTCTAGCTTTGGAGGCATGGAGTGAATCAGGGCCTTTCCTGAAGTTGGGTCCCATCGCCCCTCTCAGTGGATGCCTTAGAGGGAGAATGAAGGAGAAAGGCAGGCATAACATTTGAACCCAGTGAGGGGGGGCATTTATTAGAACCTTTGATCAACCCAGGCTCTGCCCCAAACCCCTATCTAGCCTCCTCAACTCCCTAGTTTCCTCTTCTCTACTCAGTCTATTCAGAGATGCCCTTGAGCACACTGAAAGGGCAGGGATGATAAGACCCAGGTTGTCCCACCTCATCATCAGCACCCCTGCCATGCTGCTACTCGTTAATATACCTGCTTGTCCCATTCAGCTCACCCTCCCAGTCAGCCAGAATCTGAGGTGAAGGGCCCCCAGGGACCTCCATGTCCCATCAGACACTGCTGACTGCTTTGCATTTTTGACTCTTCTGTATATTTTGTAAAATAACAAATACACCAGATCCAATAAACACAATGGCTATGCACAGGCTGCTGTCTCTGCCTTTTTGTCCTTCCCACCCCACAAATACTGCATGACCCCAAACTCATGTGCCTGCAGCCTTTTAGATCCCTAAGAAAGTGCTGGTGGTATAATTCAGTGGTAGAGCACTTGCCTAGCACATGTGAGGCACTGGGTTTAATCCTCAGCACCACATTAAAATAATGGTATTGTGTCCATCTACAACCAAAAAAAAGAAAGATCTATCTTAGATCTGTTTAAAATAGATGGCCTGTCTTTTTGAGTCCGGCCATGCACTGGCAGGAGACCAAGACTCAGGTTCTGGAATAGTTGGAAACCCACTTGACCTTAGGTCCCCACTTGACTCTTTCTCCCATAGCCCCTGAGGGGACAAGGAAGGACAACATGTTGATGTCTCAAAGAGTATTCCAAGAAAGCTGTCTTTTGGCAGACATTTAGAATTTCTAATTTCCAAGAATTTCTAATCTCCAAATGTAGTTAATCACAAAGTGCTTTAGTTTGAGGGGAGTTTGCCTGAATTAGTTTCTTTTATTATTTTCCTTCTCTTTTTTCAATGCTGGGGATTGAATTCAGTACTCCACAAATACTAGGTAAGTGCTCTATCACTCAGTTATATCTCCAGCCCTTCAGTGTTTAAGAGTCTTTAGCCAAGTGTATTGGCACATGCCTGTTATCCCAGCTACTTGGGAAGCTGAAACTTTGCAAGCTGAGAATTGCCAAGTTTGAGGTGAGCCTTAGCAATTTAGCAAGATCATGACTCAAAATAAAAAATAAAAAGGACTGGGGATGTATTTTAGTACTAGAGACCACCGCTGGGTTCAATCCCCAGTACTAAAAAAATTTTGAGTCTTTTTCTTCCTTTCCGTCTCTCTGTCTTCATCTGTTTTATTAGTCCTCCAGTTCCACCACTGATACTCTTCCCTAGTCCATAAGCACTCACCTAATGACTGCTTATTATTAATCCATTTGAAGTAGCTCTTCCTTGTTGCAGTTACTATTTGTCACATCACTAGATTTTCCCCCTTAAAGTACTTAATCACAGACTGTGCCTGTGTAAGAACTGTTAGTCAGCTTTTTGTTGCTATAACAAAATACCTGAGAAAAAACAACTTAGAATAAAGATTTATTTTTGGCTCACAGCTTCAGAGTATCAGTCCATGGTTGGCTGGTTCTGCTCCATTCATTCTGGGCCTGTGGTGAGGTGGTTCTTCATGGTGGAAAGACATGGCAGAGCAAAGCTGCTCACCTCATGGCATCTAGGAAGCAGAGGAGGGCGGGGGAAGGGGCCAGGGACAAGACACAGTTCCCAAGGACACCCCCCACCAAGGATCTACTCCTTCAACAATGTCCCACCTCCTACAGGTTCCACCACCTAATAAATCCATCAAATTATTAGTCTACTGATGAGGTCAGAGCCCTCATGATCCAATCACCAGAAGCTCCTCCTCAGAATGTTACTGCACTGGGGACTAACCCTTCAACCCATGAGTGTTTGGGGGACATTCCAGATCCAAACCATAACATGTATTGAATTTGTTATTGTCAGTTTCTCCAACAAAAATGTAAACTGTGAGGGCAGGGCCCTATGTCTCTCATTCTATATATATTTATCAAGGGGCTACTAAGCACTTGGTGTAGGTGATGGTCTGAGGGGGATAGGTATGATGTAGAAAGAAAATGTGTACCAATTGTGTAGCAAGAAACACCCTTCAAGTTTGATACAGAATGTTGATATTACCTGGACCACAGGGTCTAGAGTCTGGACTGTGGAGAGTAGATGAAACTTTGGCTGCTGATTTTCTGCCAGTTGTGATGGTGTGAAGTATGAAACAAAGAGAAAAGTATCATGAGACTTAGAGCTAGTGTCAACTAGAATGATAGCCCCCAAATTCTCCAACAGACCACAATATCCAGTGAAACTGCATATCGTCCCCAACTGTCATCACAGGAAGTCCCCTAGGAAAATGCCTGCTCCATGCTTGATTTATCAATACTAAACTAAAACTGGACTGATATAGAAAAGATTAGGTTGGCCCTTGTGTAAGAATGACATATAAGTTTGTGAAGTGTTTTGTATTGAAAAAAAAAATTCTTGTTCTAGGACTAAAAATGATGAGTATAAGAGTCCCTGGAGCTACAGTACTGTTTTGCTTTTTTTAAAACATTTTTTAGTAGTCAGTGCACCTTATTTTTATGTGGTGCTGAGGATTGAACCCAGAGCCTCACACATGCTAGGCAAACACTCTACCACTAAACCACAACCCCAGCCCCTACAGTACTGGTGTTATAAGCGAATGAGATATTTATTCCTCACAAGTTGAAACAGATTTCTCAACTGACATAAATGTAAAATGCATTATGATAGCACTAAGCTCTGGAAGCATACAGCAAGGCTAACTTGCTGAACCAATCAAACTAGGGTTCATGGAAGATTCCTCCATGAAATGATGTTGATGCTGAGGCTCAAAGGATCTCATGCACCCTCACAGTTTTAGTCAGCTTTATGTTGCTGTGACTAAAATACTTGACAAGAACAACTTAGAGGACCAAAGGTTTATTTTGAGCTCATGGGTTCAGAGGTTGGAAAACTATTGCTGTGGACCCACGGTGTGACTGAATATCATGGGGGAAGAGCATGATGGAGGAAAGCTGCTCAGAGCATGGCATTGAGAAAGTAGTGACAGGTGGGAAAAGAGCCAGAGACAAAATATAGTCCAAAGACACACTCACCCACACTGACCTATTTTCTTGGGTCCCCCACCTACCTACAATTACCACCCAGTAGTCCAAACTATTAACCCATAAAAATGATTAATCCACTGATGAGGTTATAGCCCCCATGATAGTGATTACTTCAAAATCTCACCTCTGGGGGCTGGAATTGTGGCTCAGTCGTAGAGCACTTGCCTGGCATATGGGAGGCCCTTGGTCCAATACTCAGCACCACACATAAGTAAAATAAAAGACCCATTGACAACTGAAAAAATATTTTAAAAAACAAAACCAAAAAAACCTCACCTCTGAACCTTATTGTTTAAACATGAATTGTGAGAGAACATTAAAGTCTAAACTATAACACACACACTAGGAACTCCCCATTTCCAAACAAGTCAGTCCTTTCAAGTGTTTCCTACTTTTGGACTCTTGTTTCACTTGCCTGGAGCGCTGTCTTCCCTTACCCCCATTCTGGCTAACTTCTCCTCATCCTTCTCTATCCTTTATGATCCAGTTCAGAAATGAAGCTATGAGGTATGGTCACTTCAGTGGTAGAGGACTTGCCTAGTATACACAAGGCCTGGGGTTCCATCCCCCAGCTCATTAGAGGGGGAACCACAGCCACAGCCTCTCCCTCAAGTACGAGTTACCACCTTTTCTGACTTACTGAAACACTTGGATACATCATGAAGGAATTCTGTGTAGCTGCTTGCCTACCACCATACTGTGAGCTCACAGTGGCCCATTAGCCCAGGACCAGGCAAGCTCAATAGGTGCCTGCTGCATGAAGAAATCGAACGAATGACAACATCATTATATGGAGTTCGCTTCAAAAGTGGATAGGTAAAAATGATTCAAGGCAGAGGGGTGAGCCGAACTCCTTGGAATGGTGTCTTCACAGACCCGAGCCTGGTCAGTCAAATGTAATTAGCCAAACAATTAACAAGAACCTCCATAGAAAGTAGGTCAGTTCCTTCCTGTCTCTTTAAGAACTAGAGGCTTCGTTTTCGCGCTTGCGCTTTGAGAGAGTAAATTCCTAGCCTTTCACCCTCCCCCTTCTCCTAATTGTCCCGAATGGCGGCAGCCTCCTCCCATACTCCCCTTCTTTGGTTGGAGTAATGGTCCAGCCCAAGGTGCCGGGCTCTTTCTGGTGGGTGGCAAGCATAAGTGGTACATTCCACCGCCTTCATTTACCTCCAGCTTTTCGCATTTCCTACGTTTTATTTCCCCCTACGGAATGAAACGTAATAGGCTGGCCCCAAAAAGGAGGGGGAGGGGGACTGAGGGGACCGGTCTGAGCCGGTCTGAGGCGCAGGCGCAGTGCGGATAAACAGGAAGCGGGTGGTAGAGGCAGCGGCAGAGGAGACCTAGGGGCTTCGGGGAGCGGCAGTGAAGAAGTAAGATTGGGAGGGCAACAGACACCAGCTGAGAACGAGAAAAGGAGCCTTGGCCATCAGCTTCCAGGGAACGAGAAGTCGCGGTTTACCTCTCTTCTCTGCTTAGGTTTCCGGCTTCCCAGCTTAGGCTAAAGCAGCGGCTGACAAAGGGCTCGCGCCGGTGCCGCCGCCCTTCTCATCCGGGCAATCGGGCCCCTGCGGAGAGGGAGGGGGAAGGGTTGAGGGGGAGGGGAAGGAGCAGGAGGGGCGCGCGCTTGGAGCCTAAGCCCTCTTTAGGGTTCCAGGCCCGTGGCCCAACGGACGGAGGCCGAAGAGGACCCGCAGAGGTGGCGGCAGCCGGTGGCAGGAGGATGGTGCAGAAGGAGAGCCAGGCGGCGCTGGAGGAGCGGGAGAATGAACTCAATTCTAACCCTGCCGCCTCTGTTGGTGCATCGTTGGAGCCGCCGGTAGCTCCAGCCCCTGGGGAAGACAACCCAACCGGGGCTGGGGGAGCGGCAGTGACCGGGGCAGCAGGAGGGGCTCGGAGGTTCTTGTGTGGCGTGGTGGAAGGTGAGCGCTCCTTCCCGTCACGCCCCGGTGCTAACATGTCCTCTTCTCGGGAAGGGGATGCAAGGTAGTTCAGGGGGCTTGAAAAGGCTGTTAATCCCTTAGGTCGAAATTCAGCCCTGTTAAAATGAGGGGGAAGGTGAGGCGGTGGATGAATTTCCCCTCCTTACGTCCTTAAACGGAGTACAATTCCCCTGTGGCTGCTAACGAGCCTAACCCCACCCGGTTTGGGCTTGGAGCCAGGCCGACTCCAGAGGAGGCGGTGGTAAAGAGCCTGGTGTAGGTTCTGTTATAATGTTTATACCTTGGGATCATATTCTGTAGGATCGTCTGTTTTTTAATGAAAAAAAAAAAAAAACATATAAAGCCGGGCGTGGTGGTGCACGCCTGTAGTCCCAAGACTCGGGAGACCGAGGCAGGAGTATCTCAAGTTCGAGGTCAGCCTCAGCATCCCTGTCTTTATTTAAAAAAAAAAAAAAAAAAAATGCCCGGTCCATCCTTTGGTGTTGGGAAAGGAACGCACACAGACGTGCTTGTGTTCCTGGAATGAAGAGTAGCATAGTTGGCCTATGATATTAAACATTTACTTTCTGCTTAGAATTTTTGTTTAAGCAGATATGGGAAAAGCAAACTCTCCCTCTTTGAAGATGCATTTGCAGCCTAGAAAATGGCCTTCTCAGCTACTGCACTTTGTCCTCCAAGGATAAAGTTTTGACTCTAATATTTTGAAAGCATCTAAGATATGGAATTTGAATTTAGGGACTGCAGATAAGGCTTAAAAATATCTTTCTTGCTGCCTTCTTTCCAGTTAAAAGGAATGATTGGACATTTTTGTTTGTCCAAAGACGTTTTGGTATGAGAGAAAATTACCACACGACTGTATCATGGTTTCTGAATAAGAATGGACATATACTCTGCCCTACATTTTACAGATGTACCAATCAGTTACATTAGTGCTCTTTGAGTGCAACATGTATTTCAATTTTCAAATAACCTAACCGAAAGCTTCATAGTTGTCATTTGTCTTATTTTCTCCTATTATATAATGGTGCAGATAGGAGTATAAAAATGAGTCTGTAAAAAAAACTAAAAAGATAGGTGGTGCACACCTATGGACCCAGCTACTTGGGAGGCTGAGACAGGAGGATTATTTGAACCCAGGATTCAGAGACCAGCCTGGGCAACATAGTGAGTTGCTGTCTCCCAAACCTAAACAACTAAGAAGAAACAGGAAAAAGTAAAGGAGGTTTGTTCTCTTGTTTGAGAACATCAACTTTTCCAGTGTTATCATATGAATGTATTCTTTTGAAAGATGGGTGGTGATTATAGTATATTAGTTAAAGTTTAATTGTAGGGGAGAACATACTACTTTACAGCTCAGTAGGGCATGAAACACTAGCAAAATTAACTGTCTTGCAGACTTTTTTTTTTTTTTTTTGGAACCAGGGATTGAACTCAGGGAC
>JAJEJO010049822.1:0-10760 GCA_020662805.1 Glaucomys volans
ATAAATGTAACCCTTCCTGAAGGATATACTTAGTTTACAATTCTCCCATGGATAGATATAATTCTTCTAAGTCTCAACCTGTATGTCTCAGTTTGAAAAAAAGAAAAAAACTAAATCGAAACAACAAAGCCTGTGCATATTAAATAAATTGATAAAACCTCAACATTTTGCTTGTCTTTCTTAACCTCCAGGAGTGATATTTTAGGAAAGCTTATTAAAATCCTTTTATTTGTTTCTATCTACATTTTCAAACACTGCAAACCTCACAGCTCCCTCTATAACCTCTCCAAATTTTCCTACTTTGAAAAAATAAACAATCTGAAACATTTTGCTGTCACCTGCCAGCACCCTATGAATTTCTCCCACATTAATCTCATCTCGATCACATTACTGGACAAACTGTGTGGAAAAAAAAAGATGACCTGTTTGAGTTTTGTGTTGTATAATTCATTCTCTCTAATAAAAACTATATGTTTGTGTGTATATAATTCCATCAAATTCTGATGAAAGATAACGTATATGAACTTCTACTTTTGTGTTGGAGGCTTTGTTTGAGGAATGTGGGGGCGGAGGGTGGTTCATACTTGGACAAATTTATATCATTTAAGAAATCAGACTTGCAGATTGTGTTACCTTATTCTCATGATATTATTGATTAATGTAATCTGTTGACTTCTGAGAAATATAATTTAAATCTCTTTGTTAGGGCTATTGTTTGTCTACTTATGCTCTTTTACATACTTTGAGTATATATCAACATATGTATATTGATTTATGATTCATAATTTTATAGGCCTCATGGTTTTAATTTTAATCAAAACAAAATATTCCTATTTACTTTCATGCTTTTGGTTTGGGATTCTTTTGCTATTTTAAATATTATTAGATCCTCTCTTTTTGTATTTCAATCAAATGGTAAACCTATTAGATCTCTCTGTAAAAATAATTTATTCAGCTATTCTTATTTTATCTTTCTTTATATTAAAGGACATTGCCAGGCCAGTTCTTTCTAATGTGACACTATCTGCCTTTAGTAGGAATTTCCATCCATTGCAAGTCTGAAATGAGTTTTATGTCTTGTCTTATTCTAATTAGAGCTATCCTTAAGTAGATTTGGAACACACATAGGATTTTTATTGTTTCAATTATCCTGCTACTCTTTGTCATTTTTATGTATGTCCACTTTTTGTTCTTCATTGCCTTATTTTTTCCTTCTACTTTGCTATAGTGGTATTGAAGGTATTCATACTTTCTCTAGGAAAAAAATGATTACTCTTAGTTTACTAATTTTAAAATGTGTAATTTTCTTTCACTATGTACAATTAATCTCTAGTTCAATAGGGATAAGAAATACAAGATGGGATGAACCCAACAAAACTCTTTTTACATATCATAGTAAGACTGTTCATATAAATATCATTGGTATTGATATTTTCATAACAATTACTTCTATAACACAAAATGGCTTTAACTCCATTAACCATAGAATTATCGGGATTTTGTATCTAGATTTTTTTTTACTGTACTTGATATTTTTAGAAGTAGTATCCCATCTGATCCACCAGACAGTACACCCATGGAGGTGGGGACATCTTTCACAAAGATTCATTGGTAAACAAGGAAGATCCATTTCCTATGTCCTAAGAATGTGCATATGGTTGGAGAGGATGTAAAATTGAACAAAACAGTAATCAAACCAATAGCTGAACAGCAGACATGAGGCAATGACAGACGTTTTGGTGACACTTGAACAGGTGATGGCAGCTATGCAGCCAGCAATGAATGCACACACTGTGAATTTTATTATTCCTCTCTAGCTATTTGCATATTTGTTCTTCATTTTGATTTGTTTATTCTAAAATATCTGGCAAATATCAAGTACCTGTTCACATATACAAATAAACAACTTTTAAAATATCAGATTTCTACCTGGTGTGAGTTTCAAGTGCACTGTGAGGCTCTGTTTCAATACTCTGTGCCTCTTCTAAATTAATGTTAATTTTGAGCAACTTTTCTCTAAGGGAAATGGTATTCTGATTGAAAATCTTCAATTCTGAATGGATTGATATGAAGGATTTTTTTGTTATTTTTTTCTGCCATGCATAGTTTCAGTCGTGTTTTTATTTTTCAACTGTTCAATCCCTTTTGGTTTTAAGAAACTCATCACAATAAAAAGTGGAGATATTTATTACCCTCACCACAGGATTTTTATAGTTTCAACAGTGACAAGTTTTTGTTCCTCTTAATTTAATATTATTAGTATTTTCCTAATACTCTGTTTTGTTTTCCATTTGTTCTATAGTCACTTAGTCATCTGTTAACCACATCTGGAATGTAATTATAATATTGTATCAGTGACTGATGCTGAAATGTCAAGGTGAAATACAAACTTATTCTGAAGACTCTAATAATTTGCATGTTTAATAAGATTTACAAATTCCAATGAACTTGAAGATTTTGGTTTTAGATACTCTTTGATCCCAGCATCATGCCAGACTTTTCAAGCCAGTCACTGAGGTCAGGGCATGAACACCTCACAAATATCCTGTGTATGTTAGCCTGTGATCAGGATTTTTTTTTTCTCAGATTTCTTCAGGCAAAGGCACATGTGAAGACAGAGCAGAAAGCAAACCCAATTCCTTATGCCTTAACAGCAGATGCTGACTGAGGACAAATGGAAGGTAAGCAGGAGCTTCTGGCAGATTGGCAAAGCACTGCTTCACTGAAAGAATCATTAGTAGCTTCTGGCAATAGCTATAGAGCTGAAAGTCCATCTCCCTGACCTCACTTCCCAAGACTTTTCAGTTACGTTGGAAACATACAATTTATTTTAAGTACTCTTTTCCTTTAAAATACCTAGAGAAATTTGTTTTCAGAAAGGCTGACTAAAATAATTTCTTAACTTATCCTGAGCTAAGTATTTATTGGTTAATACACAATTGCCATAAAATAAGAATGAAGTAAGGCATGAGAGGCAGATTGCTGGGACTTCTGGATGGAGAGAAAAAGTATAAATTAATCAAGTGTATTGGCTTCTATAATTTGCAACATTGGATTGCTTCATAAAGGAGCATGGAAACATTCTTTGACCTGTGTACAAAGTATATGGCTCTCGGAGAATAACTATTATCATGTGAATCATAAAATGACTCTAGCAGTTGTTCTAGATACTATGTATTTATAGAAAAATATCAGTTCGACCTTGTGTTAGTCAATTTTCAGTCTCATGACCAAAATAAATGCCTGACAAGAATAACGTAGAGGAAAGTTTATTTTGGCTTCTGGTTTCAGAGGTCTTGGTTCATGGTTGAAGTTAGGCAAAACATCATGGTAGAATATCATGGCAGAAGGAAGCTGCTCACCTCATGGCATCTGGTAAAGAGAGAGAATGAGGGAAGAGTCAGGGGTACAAGACATAATCCCCAAAGTCATGACCACAGTGACCCTCCAGCCGCAGCCCTGCTGCCTATAGTTAGTTCTTTCCAATTATGAATCTATTAAGTGGATTAATCCACTGATTAGATTACAGTTCTCAGAATCTAATAATTCCACCTAAAATATTCTGGCATTAACAGAGGATATTTTTGAAGACACTGCATTTGCAAAGTATATACCGAATTTGTGGTATCAGCCTATTTACCTGAAATTTGCTCTTGTTTATCCTTACATTTATTGTAAGGTCTGCTAAAAGCAGTTTGAATCTTCTGTGGCAGGGTTAAAACCACAATTTAATGTTCCTATCTCAGGGTTACACAAACTCAGTGGCAAGAGATATTTTGAGTATGCTTCTCAAACTCACTTGCTAAATATTTTATAAAACTACAATTTTGTGCAGGAATGAGAATAAAAGAGTCCAGACTACAATGAGAATTGCATTTTCCATGAGGGACAGAAGACCCACTGTGCCCCCAAATGCTTGCAGTTTCTATAGCAAATATAGATGATATGTAGAGCCTCGGGAGATAAGTGTGATAATGATAGACTATACCTCTGGAATTTAGGAACAAATTCATATCTTCTTTAAAGGGTAAGTATTCTTCTTTTGAGAAATAATTCTCAGCTTTTATTCAGCTCTGGTGGAGACTCAAAGCATACCCAATGATATTTGCAATTCTGTAAAAAATTAGAAATGTATTAGAAATGTATAGAGCTTCTAAAATGTATAGAGCTTCTATTGCCTTTTTCAGAAAGCCCTAGGCTGCTTCTAATCAGCACTGGGAGTTACTCTAAGCCTAATATGAATGAATCAAATAATCATGTAAATAGAGATTTTGTTACGGTTCAGATCTGGAGTGTTCCCCACCCCCACCCAAAGCTCATGTTTTAAAAGCACAGTCCTTAATGCAGCAAGGTTTAGAGGTAGAACTTAGGCAATGATTAGGGATCTTATATCATCAGTGGATTAATCTGCTTGTGGGATAATTGATCTATTGTTATCTGATTGCACAAATAAGTGTAACTGTAAGCAGGTGGAGCACAGCTGGAGGAACTCAGTCACTGGGTGAAATGCTCTTGAGGACTGCATCCTGTTCTCTGCTCCCTACTTTATCTCTTTACTTCCAAAATGCCATGATCTGGTTTCTCTACCATGCCTTCCCACCATGATGTTCTATCTTACCTCAGGCCTAGAGCCATGAAGTTGATCAACCTTGGACTGAATTCTCCAAACCAATGAGCCTAAAGAAACAATTCCTTCTCTAAGTGGTTCTTTCTTATTTTAGTCACAGCAACAAAAAACTGACCAACACAGATGTTCATTATTAATTGACATTATCTTTTCCACCAAAATTCTGGACTTGTGCTCATAGAGAAAAAATACATCATTGTAGAGAAGACAGTAGATAAATGATCATAATTGTACAAGGTTGGAACACTAATGTATGTGGCAAGGTTTGGTAGCTGATGACCTGTCAATGCCAACCCCTGTAACATTGTCTATTCTTTCTTAATCCCAACCTAAAGTATTTTATGGCCTGTTGCCTGAGGATAAGAAGACTTTTCCTGTTTTACAGATGACTTATTTGTTACACCATCTCCAAGTGTAATGAATAAATAAAAAGAAAGAAGTGAAATATTATATGTTCATAAACAAAAGGGTTATTCTAAAATTAACTCACAATTTTCTTTCTTTTCCCCCATCTAACCAGTAATGTAAATCCACAAGGAAATCATCTTTTTTGTTAGGTTCATGTAGTAATGAAAATAACTTAAAAAAAGTAGTGACTTAGAGAAATATTAGAAGCAGCATGCATTTCATCATGTTCATTTAACAAATTGTAGTTGGGGTCACATATTGGCCCACGTGTGGGAAAAGGGATGGATTCTGTGGAGAATCAACACTGGAGGAGGCTGAACTCTAATTACCTGCTCCTCCCATGTGTTGATAACCACCAGGTGAGCCCCCACGCCTGAGCAGTTGTTTAAACTTGATATCCAGGACTTGGTGTTTGTAGAAAAGAAATAGCAGCTGGACTGAAAATGTTCCCAGTTCAATGGACAGCAATTCTTAACTGATCCTAGAAGAAGAGAAATTTCAATTAGTGCCTCAGATGAAATGAGTAAGAAAGCATAAAATTTCTTCTGATCCTATGGAGTACAATATTGATAGGAGCAGCCCTGGAATTCCTTTTTCATACCCGACACCTTATTAAGACTTTAGATCATTCCAGTGTCAGTAAACATATGACCAGCATTTTTCTTGTCTTTTGAACATATCTTTATTTTAGAGATGTCAGTGCTAGTAAATACAACAATATATGCTATTTCAGTTATGCAGTTGATATAAATGAAACCTTATCATGTGTTCTTAGACTATTAAGGGCAGAAAATGCAAGCTATGTATTTTTTCTGGGTTACCCTTAAGCAAGCATCTCTTTTGTTACCTAAACAATATATTCTCAAGCAAGGTGTAAAGATGGGCAAAATTTCTTAGAATTACACAATTTCAGCCTTTGAAGTTTCTTTCAAAACAAAAACACCAAAATCTCTCAATTTAATGGAGGAAAGTCTAACTCAAGAAAGTCCATTTCCCAGTATCATGTAGCGTTTCTCTAAGACTTGGAACAAGGCAAGATATACAGGTATTTGCAGTTTATTTCTAAGTTTCTATCAAATTCTCTACTCTGTACACTTTTGTTTACCTTATTTTAGAAACAGGTGAATGAATTTGACATCCAGTCACACAGAGAAAATCATCAAAGAAGATTCTTTGGGAATCCTCTTCCCTTTCAGAAACAGGGGTAAATTTAAAAATACCGCTTGCCACATATGTGACAAAACCTTTGCTTGTCAGAGTGCCTTGGACATTCACTATAGAAGTCAAACCAAAGAGAGACTGTTTACTTGCACAGTTTGCAACGTGGCTTTTCCACAAAGGGCAATTTGAAGCAGTACATGTTGACACATCAGATGAGAAATCTACCATCGCAGCTCTTTGAGCCCAGTTCCAACCTTGGCCCCAGTCAGAACTCTGAGGTGATTCCCACCAACTCTTTGTCATCTCTCATCAAAACAGGGGTCAAAGGCTTTGTGCACGTTTCTCCTCAGGACAGTAAGGACACCCCCACCAGTCATATCCCTTCTGGGCCTCTGTGATCCTCTGCCTCGTCCAGGTCCTGCTCCCCACTCTGCCCCGGAGAACTCCCAAACAGCACTTTGGCAACACGTGTGGCAAAACCTTTTCCTCGTCCAGCGCCCTGCAGATTCACGAGAGAACTCACCCTGGAGAGAAGCCCTTCGCTGCACTATTTGTGGAAGAGCATTCACTACAAAAGGCAATCTTAAGGTGCACCTGGGCATGCATATGTGGAGCAGCACCCCTGTGCCTCGGGCCCGCCGGCTCTCTGTGGATGGCCCCATGACATTTCTAGGAGGCAATCCTGTGAAGTTCCCAGAAATGTTCCAGAAGGATTTGGCGGCGAGGTGAGGAAGCAGAGATCCCTCCAGTTTCTGGAATCAGTATGCAGCGGCGCTCTCCAACGGGCTGGCCATGAAGGCCAACGAGATCTCTGTCATTCAGAATGGTGGCATCCCTCCAATTCCTGGAAGCCTCGGCAGTGGGAGCAGCTCTCCTATTAGTTGGCTGACGGGAAATCTGGAGAAGCTCCAGAACTCGGAGCCCAGTGCTCCTCTGGCCCACCTGGAGGAGATGGCAAGCAGCCAGACAGAACCAACTTCCGCTTCACCCGCCTAGTGGAGGACAGCAAAGAGATCGTCACAAGTTAAAGCGGCAGCTCACTAGAGACACAGCATTCCTGTTCAGAATAGGACCTATGGTGGCCTCCTACCGCTTGGCCCATTCCCCTACCTTTTGGTCCCCGGGGTCTATGAACTACGACATTATGAAGACATTCTTTTGTACCTTGTTCAACTTCTAGAGTTCTAAGAAAGTTTATTTATTAGTGATGTGACCTTGCTTTGCGAACAGAATGCAAGCATTAACTTTGGTCTTCTGTGTTTTGGACTAAATACTAATTGACTAGAGTGCTGTAAACTTGCAGTAATGTTTATGGCAATTCCAAGTTGCCCTGCTAGGCGGTCTTCATCTTGCAGTAACTTATTTTCTATATTCAGTTTAATATGAACCTGGTGTTGATGCAATGCCTCAGTAATGCATTAGGTCACTAATAAAGTCTGCATATGAATGTACACTTTGATCCTACTGGAAAATTTTATCAGCAAACACATTGTCTAATCTTTCAAAACAGATTTAAGGACAGAACTGAAAGTACAGACTGAACAGTGTGGTTCTTCGAAAGGTTTGGGGTTTTTTGTTTGGTTTGGTTTGGTTCCATTTTTATTCTAAATTCAACCTCCTTTTTTGTTTTGTAGATTTTAACCATTTCCATTTTGCTCTGCTATTTGTATTATGCTTTTTACTTGAGTCTCTTCAATGTTAATAAGTTTCTGTTCAGTAATAAGCATGCAGAATTCTTTAGAGAAGAAAAACATCAAGTGTTGTTTTGGAGGTTGAAACTGAGGTGTAACATTCTGCCTTGTAGGTATATTCACAATGGAAAATGTGTGCTGGAATCACAGTGCTGCGAAGTATGGCACCTTGAACAACTTTCAGGGGAAAAAATGAAGATGCTCTTGTATATAGAGTAAGAAATATCACTTTCATTAAAATGTACATATGTTCCTTACAAAAGAAAAAAACAGGTGAATGAAAAAGAAAATACTGTACACTCCTGGGAATAACACTTTCCATTTACAGATTTACTGTTCAGACATATCCTCAAATTTATTCTGAACCTTTTCTCAGATGTCCCTGAGATTTTCTGCCCCAATACTAGTTACATTTGCAAAGTTTTGTTCCTCTAATCTTACCGATTCCTCAACATTCTTTTATTGTATAGGCAGGATTTCACATTTTGTTTTTAAAAAACAGAATCTAATCCAATGATATTTTTCTTATTCCAAAATCAGTCTAGAAGCCTTGAAGTGTGATTTATAAATTTTGATGTCCGACTGTGGGGACGGTCATACCTGATCCATCACTGTAACAGGAGACTTCCTGTAAATTCTCACGTGGTCCCGGCGTTTTCTCATCACAAATTTGAAAGCTGTGATATGTCACTACAAGAAAAGGGGCCCAGTTAATGCCCATTGTTCTTTTTTGTTTTATTTGTTCATAATTTTGCTCTGAGTTTAGTGTCCATAACAAAAGTGGCAATAATTATCATCATGTTTTCATCCTATTGACTTTCCTTTCCAACTACTGGGATTCACTTCCTAAAAGAGAGAAGAGAGAATTCACATTTCATGGTTTTCATGATTTATGAAGATGAGTACACTTTATTTCAGACCCAAAGACCCAGAAAAACCAAACATGGTTCATTCCCTCTTATTCCAAGTCTAACTTCTCAACCCTTTCTTTCAAAAACTAATTCGTTTTATGTCTGATCCTGACCAGTGAATCCAAGCTTCAAGTTAGTGTCTCACACAGAAGATTGCACTGATGATCAGGGTACAACAGGAAGGACTCTAGCAACAGGGAGGTGAAAAATGCCCATCAGGGAAACTGTGTCAAGAGGTCACTGAAATTTGGTAGTGGTCCTGTAGTAGTTGGGGTTTCTGACTTCAAGAATAGCCTGGAGATTAAGAAAGAATAAAGCAAAATAGAAAGACATGTTTCAGGAGAATACTCTTAATTTCACTGTAGAGAATTAGATTGGACTTGACCTTCAGAACCCACCGACACATCTGGTGATAAAACAGGCACTGAGAAGCAGGATGGAGGCACTGGCCACAGTCCATACGAATGCCTGCGAAGAGAAGCATCTTCTCTCTGTAGAAAGGCAGACTCAAACACAGTCAGTCTTCTTGGGACAAGATAACAACTGAAATTTAAGAGAGTCTTATTTATTCTTATTTCTTTCCACTCACATTATCTGTATTGTATAATTCCCAAACTTCAGCATGCAGCAAAATCATGTGCTGGGCTCGCTGAAACAGAGAGCTGGGCCTTACCCCCAGAGTTAGCAATTCAGAGGAGCTCATTTGGAACCAGCAAGTTTTCAGGGGCTGCTGATGTTGCTGGTTACACTTTAAGAATAACTGGTATAATTGATGTATCACTAATTTTAAGACTGTAACTCATGAGCTCAGTTGGACAATTTTTCCCTTCTAATCTTCCAGTTAAAATATTACCTTCATATTTATAAGGCTCTTTGTCTTTCTCTCCCTTTTATCCCTTCTACTCCTCTGCTTTTCTTCTCTCTCTCCTCTCTCTTCAGTGTCTCATTTATCAAGTTCTCTATAAATTAATCAGATAAAACATTGACAAACCTGTACTAGTTTCCCCCTCCTCCTAATGTACATTTTAAGGACAAGGAAAGTGAAGTGAAGTGAAGTGACACTTCACTTCCACAGAAGTGGAGTGACTCAGACATCACAGAAAGGGAGAAAGAGCAGTATGGTAGCTCTCCCTTCACTCAAGTCAACAAGCTTCCCAGCATCTCTCCCCACTTCCCTCTCTAAACCTCCTTTCTCCCTCTTCTCACTTTTCTCTATTTTTTTTTCCTTAACTTCACTGAGTACTTTTCTATTGCCTTGCCCCTCACCATATTTATCCCCTTTTCCAATAAAATATCTGTGGAAGGAAAGGGAGAGTTGCAAATTTACCTGTGCATTGTAATGCAGATGATTTGGATGAATTCATTCTTTCTCTGATTCTCTCCCTTCTCAGTTTCTGGGTCCAGGAGTGTTTGCTTTGTAAAATTCCAGGGAAAACGAATCATGAAGGATGAACACTTTATCTCTTTTTAGACAGTTCAACACAAGTAGACATAGATTATGGGCTTGTTTGGTGACTGTGCATGTAACTCAGGATTTCCCTCCTTGCATAAGTTGAAGGGAGTTTACTGGGCACCACATTTTCGTCACTCCAGGAAATAACAGGACGAGGAAATGACAAAGCACTAATGTAGGCTGACTAAGGTGAAATGCAAAAAAAACCTTTAAAAAGTTTATTCTTTTGATGGATAAAATGTCTCACTTTCTTCAAGGTCTAACTCATCCTCAATATTTCTTTGACGCTGTGGAATCCATCTTTGCATTTGAAACTCCAGTTTTCATCTGTACCAACCACACATTTGATAACTGAAAAGGAGGCTTAGACTCCAAATCTCACTACATTTAGCAAAGAGCTGGGCATACAGTGGGTGTATTTACTACTTAGGAACAAGAGTCTTTTTCCATCTTTTATCATTTTTCTTCTTCTTCTTCTTCTTCTTCTTCTTCTTCTTCTTCTTCTTCTT
>JAJEJO010049823.1:0-212545 GCA_020662805.1 Glaucomys volans
GGGCTTGCTTGTTAACTCCTTGGGAGGTGGGATGACTGGGCCGACTTACTCCTCAGCCATCTTTGTATCCTTCAAGACGTGGACATAGATGAAGAGTGCTTGTTCATGTTTCCCCATGCGCCCCAACAAGAGGGCTCGTTCTTCTAAGAGGCCTAGGAGGAAAAAGAAATATAAGTAAGTAACTGTCACTGGGCTGGTAGCTCATTGGTACAGCACTTGCCTAGCATGCCCAAAGCCTTGAGTTAATCCCCAGCACCACCCCCATAAAAAAAAGTAACTGTTACCAGCATTATGCAAGCCCAAGTTATTAGGGGAATGAACACTGGGGAAATATAAAGTAGAAGAAAGGTCTAGGGGTGTAACTTAATGGTACAGCACATGATAAGCATATGCAGGACACTGGGTTCAATCCCCAGTACCAAAATAATAAAAATAAAATAAAATAGAAGAAAATATTGTTTTTGTTATTTGGAGGTTCTCTCCACCCAAAGAGAAAATTACTAAATTTTTAAAGGATGAGGGAGCTATTTTATACCCCCTGCTACCCCCACATACACTATTAAGTCCTAGGGATTAAACCCAGGGAATTGTGCATGCCAGGCAAGCACTGTAACATTGAGTTACATCCCCAGTCCATCCCACCTTTCTTATGATAGCTTATAAATGTTAAGAAGGACTATTTAACAGCCAAGTATGTAATAATACCTATAGCAAGCTAGACACTTCAGGGAAGATAAGCCAACAATTGTTCTCAGTGCTCACAGAGCTTATACATCAGACAAAATCTTTCTGAATTATGCCAGATTACAAAAGCTGCTAAACAATGCACCTGGCCAAGAATATGTTCTGGAGCAATAAACAGGTTACAGTCCGGGTATTAGCATGTGGTTCACAATCAGAAAAGAGACTTTTCTCAGTCAGTACAAAAGTAGGTCTTCAGGGAGGGCAAAACAGGAGCACTGGCCCCAAACACCCTGTTTTCCCCAGGAAGGGCAGGAGAACAATAAAAGGGGAAAGGTTGGCTTTTGTATTACCTTCAACAGATACTCACCATCAAAAGGAAAATCACAGATGAGCCGGCCTGGATCATAGTAGCTAGAAATCTCCAAGAACATGAGCAGCTTTTGCCGGTATTCTCCCAGCTCACCCAGTTCCTCTCCAGCAGGGACTGGGGTTTTGCCTTTAAAGGAAACCAGGTTCAATGTGAAAGGACATGGCTGTCAGGGAGCAATGTGGGGGTCATCAAGAAAAATGAGGATGGGGCTCAATGATGATCAAAAAGGACCCCTGTGGTAGTTTCCATGTGGAGTTCTTTTACTTTATAGTCTCTGGGACCCCAAAACATTAAAATTATTAAAAAAAAAAAAAAAAAAAAAAAGAGCAGGCCGAGGAGAGAAACACGGGTAGGCCAACCTGTTTCTTCTCAGCACAGCTGTCATCTTGCAGACAGATCTGTTCCTTCTGCCCTCCCCCAGGTATGACTCCCAGAGATGCCCAGACCCAGATAAGGGCTCGAGGTCTCACGTGCTGGGTCTGGGTCACTTAGCACCCATGGCTCTTCTAAGGGACTTCCTGCAGATTGGGCAGAGAACAGTGAAGTGAGGTCTGCTTCCCCCTCACCACACCTGGTGTCCAGTTCTGTCTTTGGTTAAAGGCCTGGGACCAGTTAGCTTTCAAAAGGTACTGTTACCTGCAGGGAAAGACAGGAGGTACTCCTTCATCAGACCTTGCACCTTCTCACAGTACAGCTGGATCAGGCAGTTGTGGAATCGAGAGCCTGTCTCCTCCCAAACATGAATGATGTGTTCCTGAGGCGAGAGGTAGGTCTGTTTGGTTGGTACCCTCTATACTGTGATCTGTTTTCCTAGGCTCCTTCACATTTTTTTTTATTATTTTTTTAGTTTTAGGTGTTGATGGGCCTTTATTGAATTTGTTTATTTATACATGGTGCTGAGAATTGAACCCAGTGCCTCACACATGCTAGGCGAGCGTTCTACCACTGAGCCACAGCCCCAGCCCCTCCTTCACATTTTTAAAGGCCAACAGGTTCCATCCAGATTATCCCTTAGTTAAACTGCAAAGATTACCAAGTGATAGCCCTTCTAAAACTACTAGGAACTCTCACAATGCAATCCAGCAAAGTAAACCCAGGAATTTTTTTTTTTTTTTCAATTTCCAAACTAAACTCCTTTTAGTTGTGTCCCCCAATCCTTCAAACTCTTATATCAGCCCAAGTAATTAAGGCTAAATGTTTGCATTCCAGTACTTAACTTCATTGTCTTATGGTCACTGCTGAGTTTGGTTGTGTAACTATGACTTAAACTTTTTTTCTAAAACATCATTCTTTTATCCTCTGTACTTAGATTTAGAAGGTACCACCAAAAGTAGCATTTTCAGCTTGGTCTCCTGGGATCCCTCTTCAGAGGAAATTAAAATAACCCTCTTCCTTACATTTCACCAACCCCAAGTGACAAAAAACCCAACTCTGAACTGTCTGGTAATTAAATAATGTAGTCCTGGATCCCGGGATTAAAACTTTAAGTGCAGACTAAAAAATATCTTACCAGATAAGGAATAGCCAGACCCTTAAAATTCTCTATTAAGAAGCCAAGCACTCGATCTCGTGGCAGAGACTCCACCTCTGGCAGATCTTCAGTAAATATCTGTCAGAACAAACCTGAGTTGCAGCAGTAGAATCATTTCACTACAGTTCCACCAAACTGTGCAAGTATAGAGATGAAACAGACAGACTTCTGGTGGGGAAGGGTGTACAAGAAGGCACTTGTAGGTGGTTAGTATGTGGCAGACTAGGTTGCAGGTTTCCTGATTTTGGGACAAAGCTCCTTCTACCACATGCACTGTGGTCTCCTGTATCCCAACCTATACTTTCAAGCCCCAAAGGAACAGCATGAACCCATCCTCCCCATGGCATCCACTGCTGTCCCAGGTATAAACAGGATCAATACGCTATCAGATAAATTCAAGGGGCTCTGTGACCTACTTTCAGGCCATCTTCTGGGAAGTCTCTCAGCACCCACACAGAGTAGGAAAAAATCAAATGTAGGTTTTCTGTGCCTAGAAGGAAAAGTAAGACTTATTAGTAGTTGACAAGAGTAAAACAGACTCATCCAATGGGACAGGGAGGGCCCACAAATTCATCTTACAAAGATAGTTCTTTTCAAGTACCACTCAAGGCTGTTTGGCCATCCTGTGCTGGTCAAATGCCAAGGGACTGAGGGTTTTAAGCCAAGTGGAGGAAGGAAGCTGAGTGAACACCAGGGAGGGAGGAGACCAACCAGCCAGACTCAGAAATGGAGGGAGACCAGAAACATGTAAACAAGAGCTATCTCCCACCATTTTCAAAAGGTCTACTCACCCAGGTGCTGCAGATACTGCACTGTCCTCTCATGGCCTTTTAAAGGGGAGTTTGCTTTCTTTGACTGGTCCACCAGTACCTGCAGAGCTAGCCACAGAGCCCAAGAAGAAGGTCATGAGCTTCTTCCCCAGGGGAAATTCATCACACATCAGGTTTCCCACTAACATAAAAGAGACCCTCCCAGAAGACAAAGTCAGTCCTCCAGTCACCTTTCTCATGGAGCCCCTTCTTCTCATACAGGATTATCAGTTCACTGTACTTGTGAGCCTTCTTCAGCACATGCTCACTCTCCTCAATGTGGCAGTGATTGTTCTCCAGGCGCAGCAAAGGGGCCACCAGGGCTACGTTTGTCTGCAGGGGGAGCAGGACTTCAGCGGAAACTGCTTCCTGGAGAGCCTTACCTTCCCTAGCCTAAGCCTGTTTCAGGCTGAAAGGCCAGGGATGTAACATGAGCATAAGAAAGCAAACAATCCTTTTTTAGGATGACAGAGAGTGGCATTGAGATCATTTATGCCCTTCTGCACAACACCTCAATATTCTGGGGGTGGGAAAAGGGGATACTTTTTTTTTTCATTTTTAAAGTTCACAGGCTTTTATTTTTTTTACATTTATTATGCCATGAATTCATAGGGAACAGGTTCCAGCAGTTCAGGCAGCTTTCCATTTGTTCTCACAAAATGTGGTTCTCTGGGTGGAGTAGGCTGGCAATTCAGCTGAACCCAAGTACCTTTCTCTTTGGCTTCCTTCTTTTTCTGATCATTTTTCTTCACAGGTTTCAGGAAGCCTTCTTGGCTCTTAGAGTGCTTAATATGCTCAATATACACATTAATTCTCTTGGCAAGAATCTGGCCTTTAACTCTGCTTATTCACAACAATGCTAACAGCATGCTTGGTAACATTGTAGCCTCTCCCAGTTTTGCCATGATAAATCTGTGGAGCATTCCTTTTTGAACAGTACCCATTCCCTTAATGTCTACAATATCACCCTTCTTGTAGCTTCACATACATGTGGCCAAAGGAACAACTCCATGTTTTCTAAAAGGCCTAGAGAACACACATCAGGTTCCTCTCCTCTTTCCCTTTGTATTTGTCATTTGGTGAATTACTGGAAGATGGCGGTTTCGGCCGAAAGGCAAAAGGGGACAGTTTTGAGGAATTAACTGTCCTCATTGACCTTGTAGCAATAATCTCAATTTTACTAGGAAAAGAAAAAAAGCCCATTTTAAGATTCTGGACCAAAATCTTGCCTTATCCTCTTAATTCCAAGAAACTCACAAGCACCATCAAAAACTTTATTCTTATTAGTGCCAGGTGCCCTAAGGTGCAGAGCTCCTTGCACAACCCAAGTTTCAGAGCAAGGAGATTCAAGTGTTCAGGCAACTCACATGGAGGTAGCACTTGAGCAGGGTGGTGTCAATGATTTGCAGCAGCTTCTTCTTGGATTTGATGGTGGGAGTGCCTTCCATGAGTGGGGAGGTGCTGGACTGGTGATCAGAGTCATTCAGCTTCTTTACCAACTGACTTCGTTTCTGCAAAGGTCAAAAATGTGGGGTCAAGGCCAGGCTTATATCTTGCTTCATAACCTGAGTTACTGAGTAACTCTGAATACCTCCAAATCAGCTCATGTCTGTTAACCCTGATCTCACATTATAACCCTGATCTCAGTTATCAAGGATCATATGATGACTGCCAAATTCCCACAGATACAATAACAACAATAACAATTATCTATTAGTTTTTGCCTAGTCTAAAATTTCATATAAGTGGAATCATCCAGTTTGCATTCTTTCGTATCTGGCTAAGCCCATGGTCTTACATGCTTTGCTATCTCTCTGGCATAATACTGGTGTCAGTTAATTTCATGCATTTCCAATGTCAGTGGAAAAGACCAGGGAAGAATGCATGCTCAGATTTCTAAATCTAAAGCTAAGTCATTGGCAGTAGAGGGCCTTCTATAGCACCTAAGACTTTGGGAAATACTATGTCCCAGGAACTCTTTTCCACTTGGCATAGGGCTGTGCTCTATGTACACTAAGGCAAGTTGGTGTGCTCCCTGTAGGCTTGCAGTCATAGCTGGGAGCCCAATATTAAGGAAATGCCAAGGCTAAACGTGCCTAATCAGATCTGCAGATACGCACTGACCAAGAAGCAGGGAATAGAAGGCAGCACTGCAATTTTTCTAATATTCCTAATACTTTGCACACTGGAGATTCCTTACAAAGGTGTGCAGAACATTTAACAGGAAAAAATATAAAGTCTTCAACACTGAATAGATGCACAGGAAATAATAGCTTTTTGTGACAGAAATTGTGGGTCAGGAGGCTTTAATGGAGATGTTTGTTTTAGTGCTGACTTGAAAATTTCACTTATCTGTCTGTAATAGTAAATTGGAAAAAAAATTAATCTAAATACCTACCAAAACACATGTTACAGAAATTTATTGACAAGAAGTTCCCCAATATATGGCTAAATTTTAAAAAGTAAGCTACAAAACAGAATATAGTTTGATATCCATTTGTAATAAATAAGTCAATAAAAATAAGTAAAAGCTAATTCACATATATGTACAAAACTCAAAAGGAAACACTAAAATGTTAGTTACTTATCTCTGGAAGTAGAGAGATAGGTGATTTGTATTTCTGCTTTGTACTTCTTGTGTTTTCTAAGTTTTCTGCATAGAGAAAGCATTTTCCCCATAATTATGTATGGTATCAAAGTTCATTTTAAAACCTTAATTTTCTTCCAACAATTAAAATTTATCCTTTTTAGTCCCTATAATAGTTTAGTTTGAATTTACTAGAAATTGAGTGTGTTCCCTGGTATCATGATTTGGCAAAAAAAGAGCCCAATGGTACTGTTAAGTGGGGAGAAGTAACAGAAAAAGCACTGCCTCACATAGACTACAAAAGCACCCTCTTTACAGAACGCCTGTGTCGTTATCAAAGGCCCTTAAGTCCCTGTCATAGAGAAATAGGAATTGAAAATTCCAGGTAAATGCTTCCATACACCTCTGTGTTAAACCTACCTGCGTCAGGTAGTCAATCAGAGCTAAATGTGCTTTCTCCAATTCAGCACCAGACAGCACGGGCAATGGGTTAGGATACTGCAATTGCTTCCTGTAGTCTGTGGGCAGCAGGTCGGGATACAGGCCCATCACGTGGGTGGGATCTACAAGGAAGGTAAATGTGATTCTTCTGGGAAGGAGCCCAGTAATTTAAGGATAAAATAAAACACAAACTATTACTATAACAAAACAAATTCCAAACTAATTTTTAAAAGAGGAATGACTCTAAGTTCAGAAAAACTCAATGAAGTTTATGATCTGTGGACTTTATTTATATATTTTTTACTAAAATGTTACCAAAATGGCATGACTTTATCTTCTAAGACAAAGACACATATACAGAATTAGAAAGGAATAGTTATCAACTCTTTAAAAGTAAAGGATACAGCCGGACATGGTGGCGCACGCCTGTAATCCTAGCATTTGGGAGGCTGAGGCAGGAAGATCGCGAGTTAAAAGCCAGCCTCAACAACTTAGCAAGGCCCTAATCAACTCAGTGAGACCCTGTCTCTAAATAAAATACAAAATAGGGCTGGGGATGTGGCTCAGTGGTGGAGTGCCCCTGGGTTCAATCCCCAGTATCAAAAAAAAAAAAAAAAAAAAAAAAGAGAAAAAAGAAAGTAAAGGATACAAAACTTCCAAGGAAAAATTGGTGATATTTAAAAAAGATCAAGATTGATTAACAAAAATTTTATATATCAAAAAGGGAATATTAGTTAAAAAGAAATACCCAGTAAAAGGTTAGAGAATATATTTGTAATATGTATGGCAAGAGGTTACTATGTTTATTATATAAAACAAAATCACACAATTTGGTAATAAAAATGTAAGATTTCATTTGATAAAATGGGCCAAAGAACTTGGAAGGGAAAAATAAAGATAAGTGGGGATATGTTCTGCCACATTAAGAATCTAATTATCAAAGAGGTGACTTTCTCTTTTTTACCTCTTACAATTTATTATAATCTCACAATGCTTACAGGTATCTGTAACAGCAAAATGCTGCAAGCAGTCTACATACACCTCACCTGCTACTGGGGACTGGCTAAATAATTTACAGTGCTTGCATGTAGTAAAAATTCTGCATAATACAGTAATTCATATTGTAGAACACTATGTTGTTTATGAACAATTGGCACTTAACATCTATTTTTCCCTCTTTCAATGTTCCTTCCTGCCAATGAAGGAACTATAAAGCTAAAAATGACTTTTCTCAAACTCCCTTGCAGTCAGTCTAATGAATAAAAATCTGGTTCTACCAATGAGAGGAATTACGTGTAAGTGCTGGAACCTGGAAGTGAGACAAAGCCTTCTTCATACCAAGCTGCTGGTTCATTAGCGTTTGGCAGCTAAAGTCAGCACAGTTCACTATCTAGTTAGCTTTGTCATCATCTAGAGGCACTTGCCCAGATGCAGCTGTCATGTCTTTCATCAGCTGTGTGAGAACAAAGGCAGCAGTGTGGCTTGAGCAGTGAAAGCAGCAGTAACTGGCTGAACTCTGGATTACGGGATATGCCCAGGAAATAAATGTCCAATAGTGTACACTGGTCCTTTGCTTCTTTTTGATCCATCCCATAATCTGTGTGTGCATGTGTTAAAATATACATAATATTTATTATTTCAATCATTTATAATTGTACAGTTCAATAGCACTAAATATATTCATATTTTGTACAAACTTCACCACCATCCACTTAAAGTTTTCCATCATCCCAAATTTAAACTCTATACCCAATAAACAATGACTCCCCATTGGCTCATTTGAAGGAAAGACGACAGACATATCAATTTCAGTTTGCCCAACACCCTTCTTAATAGCACTCTATATCCTTTTGGGGAGTTCCCTCTTCCATACTGTGTGTTGTCTCAGTCAGAGGACCATCTTAGTCTTTAGAAGAGAGGGGCCAAACCACCATCCACAGTCCTGGTATAGTTTGGAAGTGGGATCATGACCTACTTCTGGCCAATGAGGTCCCCTGATCTTGAGAAAGAGAAGCAGAAGACAAGCAGTATGGCACACACCAACACATATCCCATCCTACATGCTTCTCTTGTGCAACAAGATATTCCTCCATCAAGAGGTAGAGTATGTGTTGCCTTGAACCTGGAAGGCTCCTTGCAAATCAAAAGAAGAGAACAGAAGCAATAGTCACAAAAGGTACTGAAGCTTCCACCTGTATCTCTTGGACCACTCCCTATAGGAAAGGTCAGTTGCTATGTGGAGAGACCCATGTGGACAAGAACTGAGGCCCCAGTCCATACCAACTTGTTAGCCGTGAGATTGAGTCAGCTTAGCCTAGTCAGATGTTAGTAGCCCAGCTGACATCCAATCGCAACCATATGAGACCTGCAGCAAACACTATTTGGCTTAACCCTTCCCAAATTCCTGACCAAGAGATATGGCAGTGGGGGAGAGGGAGGGAGAGGAAGGGAGAGAGGGGGAGTGAAAGAGAGAGACAGGGAGGGAGGGAAAGAACACAGTGATCTTATATAATGTTATTATGTAACATTTGATAGCTGATGCCTTGGTAGGGGGCAAATTTCACTCAGGATGCAACAACAGGGGAGGTGGTACAGGTAAAAGCTTAGGAAGTGGCTATGCTAGAGCAAGTCTGCCCTACCTTTACTGGCTACAAAGTGATAACTGTCCTGTTTCCTGCTTCCTATTTGGAGGCACTCCAAAGCTCCCTTTGTTCCTATTCTTTTTTTTTTTTTTTTGGTACCAGAGATTGAACCCTGGGGTGTTAACCATTGAGCCATATCTCTAGTCCTTTTTTATTTTGAGAGAGGGTCTTGCTAAGTTGCTGAGGCTGGCTTTGAACCTGCGATTCTCTTGCCTCAGTCTACCAACTCACTTGGGATTATAGGAGTGCACCACGGCACCTGGCCCTGCCTATTCTTAAGCCTCATGTCCTATCAACTTATTGTTCCCTCCAATTGCCACCCCCCTAATATTCCAATAAACCCTACTTACTTCATTAGATTATGCTTACATTATTCAGACCTGATCATTATTGATCACAACCAAGAACCTGAACTCATACAAGGAGTTATCACAGGGCATTATTGGGCATTATTGGAAGATGGTGGGAAAGTCAAAGCAAAGAAGGTGAGGAAGAAGATACTAGTATGATAAAGAAGAAAACTAAGTATATATGAATTGATCCAAATTAAGCAAAAACGGTACAGAGATGAAAAGATTTTGGGTGTTTTTTGTGTGTGTGTGAAGGGAGGGATACTGGTGATTGAACTCAGGGGTGCTTTACTATTGAGCTACTTCTTCAGGCTTTTTTTTTTTTTTTTAATTTTTGAGGCAGGGTCTCACTAAGTTGCTGAGGCTGGCCTTGAACTTCTTGTCCTCCTGCCTTAGCACCCCCACCACAAGTTACTGGGATTACAGGTGTGTGCCACCATATCCAGACCATTATCCATCTTTTGCAGAGGAGAAACTAAAGCACAGAAAGGTCCAATAGTTCTGCCTGAGCTCCTGGAGAGGTCTTAGGACACTAAGAAAAGGGAGGACTTCACAGGACTTCCCTGTGCTGGCTCTCAAAAATGAATCACTTGGGGCTGGGGTTGTGGCTCAGTGGTGGAGCACCTGCCTGGCATGTGTGAGGCCCTGGGTTCGATTCTCAGCACCACATATAAATAAATGATATAGCTCAGTTGGCAGACTGCCTGCATTGCAAGCATGAGGCCCTGGGTTCAATCCCCAGCACTGCCTCCCCACCAAAAAAAAAAAAAAAAAAAAAAAAAAAAAGAACCACTGTTTAAGCCAGGGACTTTTGTCTGGAAGAGTATTCAATAAACACCAGATGATCAAATACATATTTGGTGAACTGAATGACTCTCTATTACCTTTCTGTAATGGTGACAACAAATCATTCTGTAAAAGTAGAAGTCTATATTTATGGATGAGACCATTTTCATAACATTAGGACTAAGAATATGCAACCACTGTGCCACCCACAGAATCTCGTTAGGCATTCAGATAAAAAATCTGGTATTTTTTTCTCCCCATTCTTTCCAGTTTCCCCCTCTCTACAGTTCCTATCTCAATACTACACCCACTTGTTACCTGTGCCAAGTTTAGCAAAGACCTGCATGGACTCATCAAAGCGTTTCTGGCAGAAGAGGTTGAAGGCATACAAGTTCTTGATGTGATGGATTTGTTGCTGCTTTTCACTGTCAGAATCATCTTTCATTTCCTAGTAAGAGTACAGAAAAGGTGAGAGCTAACTCATTCAACAAATATTTATTCAGACATTCTAAGTGAGACAATATCATAGGAACCATAGATGCCAAAGTGTGCAAGAAAAAAACATAGTACCTGCACTCACGGACTGCCCTGACAGTCTAACTGTAAGAAACTATGCAAATAAAACACACCAGGGTTTCCACAACATGCCAAACCACTATTCCTGAAAAATGTCAAGGTCATGAAAGACAAGAAAAGTTGAAGAAACTGTCAAAGGCTAGAGGACATTAGGGCCAATTAAATGTAAAGTGGTTGACAGATTTGATCCTGGAACAGAAAAAAGAACATTAATGGAAAAACTGGCCAAATCTGAATAAATTCTAGTGTTCAGTTTAAAAACAAAAAAATCAAAACAAAACAGGGTAAGAATGATGACAGAAACATGTGGGGGAGGTACCTAACACAGTCTGAGTTATAGCTGAGATATGAAGGATGAGCTGTAGTTAGTTAAACAAGCTCAGCTGGGAAGGTGACACAAGGGAGTAGAAGAGAAATGTGTGCTCCTGGGAAATGGGAAAGCATAAGTACAAGGCCCTAAAATAACAGACAGAACTGTGCAAGGGCCTAAAGTGACAGTAAGAGCACAGGATGCCAAGAAATGAGAGACATCTAGTATGGCCAACACATTTGGCAAAGGTTCTATTCAAAACAAAAGCTAAATAAATGGGGCTATTATCAACTTTGTTTCTCCTGATAACCTTTCCTTCTTTATATCTCTCTTAACCATTTACCAAATTTCTTTCTTAAAAATGTCCCTCAATTTCTTCCTTCCCTTCTCAGCCTCCTCCTTTTCCCTCCCCCTTTTTCTTCCCTCCCTATTGCTGCCTCAGTTCTACCATTGTCAGCATATGGCTGAACCTGGTTCAAGCTCTTTGAACCTGGTGCTTTAAAGACTTTCAAAACCTGGCACTGGCCTCCTTATTGAGCTTATTCCCAATCATTTAAGGTACACCTTCTGTTCCAGTCAGTACAGACTGTGAATTTTCTAGAAATGCATGAAATTTGCTTTCACTTTTTAAACTTTCTCTTATTTCCAATGCTGTCCTGTTTCTGATTCTAATCTTAACCTATACTGAAAGACCAACTCAAGCATTTACCTTCAGATGCTTTTCCCAGTCCACAGTGAACTGTTCCTAACATTTAGGTCCATTTTGTCAATACCAAAGCTTAATATATAATCGCCCTCTGAAAGTTGCATGTATATTCTTAAATAAAAGAAAGGTTCCCTCAGGACTAAAGTGGTGCCAACCAATCTTTTTTTGTTATAAAAACAGTACATAGTAATTCAAGCATAGAAAAGAGGAGAAAAGCGGGAACCCACTTTCATCATTTTATATGCAACTTTATGTTCTTTTTTGTGGTGCTGGGACTCTAATCCAGGGCCCAGTCCATGTTAGGCAAGTGCTCTACTACTGAGCTATATCCCCAGCTCCAATTTTCAGATTGTCTACTGCACAAGGCACAAGGCAGATTCTAATGCCTGTTAAGAAAAAATAACCACTAAAAAGAGTTATGTACTGCATATCCTTTTGTAAACTTTACAATCTAAGTATGTTATTCATTTATACTGAATCACATGTAAAAGATTCAACAAATTTTTAAGTTTTGGGATTAGGGAATAAACCCAGGGATGCTTTAGCATTGAGCTAAATCCCCAGTCATTTTGAAATTTTTAATTTTGGGATAAGGTCTTGCTAAGTTGCTGAAAGTCTCTCTAAATTGTTGAGGTGGGCTTTGAATTTGTGATCCTTCGGCCTTAGCCTCCCAAGTTGCTGAGATTACAGATATGTACCACCATGTCCAGCAACCATGTCTCTTAAGACTGGGTTTTTATTTTAGATCCAGAACTTATACATACAAATTTATTTTTAATTACCACAAGTGATTAAAACATGCCTCATTTTTAAAAAAGTTGCCATTGCTTTCCATTTAGAAACAGTTTATAAGACGTTCTAGAGATTAAGTTCTATTACTATTATTTTCATCAAAATTTCTTTAAATTAGTACTATCCAATTTAATAACTAGATTAGGCTCAGAACAACTTTTGGTTGTTTCTCAAAATCAAATCCACCCTCTACAGATGATAATCATTATCATCTACAGATGACAATCATAAGGATATTTAAAAGAATAAGACAGAAACTCTGAAGTTATTTCCAAAATGGTTTTTGGCAATGGAAGCATCATTGGCACAAGTGCATGGTCATGCACAAGTGCATGGTCATGACCATGACATGTTATATGTCAACAACATTCCACATAACATAAAGGAGAGTAACTGCTTTGGTCTGAATGTATATCTCACTAGAGGTTCACATTTTGGAACCTTGGTTCCGAGGGTGGTAGTACTGGGAGATGGTATGGACCTTTAAAAGGTGGGGCCTGCTGGGAGGTTCTATTGGTCACTGGGGGCATGAGGTACTTCTCATGCAATCCCTTGGTAGTTCTTAAGACAGGGTTGTTATAAAAGGAGCAAGCCTGCACCCTCCTGGCTTGAGGTATAATTGCTTGCTCCTGCACGAGCTCCTCTCATCGTTTTTGACTGTACCAGGAAGAGGTACAGTCAATGGAAAGTACTCACTAGTACCTTCACTTGCGACTGAAATTTTTTTTTTTGGTACTGGGGATTGAATCCAGGGGCACTCCACCACTGAGCCACATCCCCAGTCCTATTTTGTATTTTATTTAGAGACAGGGTCTCACTGAGTTGCTTAGGGCCTCACTAAGTTGCTGAGGATGGCTTTGAACTCGCAATCCTCCTGCCTCAGCCTCCCAAATGCTGGGATTACAGGCATGCACCACCGTACCTGGCTTTTTTTTTTTAATTTTTTTTTTTTTTGCGATGCTAGGGATTGAACCCAGGGCCTTGTGCTTGCAAGGCAAGCACTCTACCAACTGAGCTATATCCCTGCCACTGAGATTTTGAACCTCCCAAACTGTGAACTAAATAAACTTTTTTTCTTCGTAAGTATCCTGTGTCTATAATTTTGCTACAGTGATGATAATTATATTACAGTGATATTACTAAAGTAATAATCATAAATAAAAGATATAGCCTGGTTGACAATAACTTGAAGTAGTTTCAGAAAAATCTAAAGAAGCCCTACGTATTCAAATATAGGAGTTCACTGTTGAAAGGAATTTTGAGGGGCCCTTAAGTTGCTGCACTCAACTAGACTGTCATAAAATTTATGACTGTTACTACACTTAAATGTTTGCATTGTTTTTAATTTTTATTTTCCTTCCTTCCTTTCTTTTTTTAATGCTGGGATCAAACTCAGGGCCTTGAACTTGCTAAGCAAGCATTCTACCACTAAGCTATATCTCAACCCCAGGGGTCTTTAATTTTAAAAACTATGTAATATCTACTGAATTATTTTATTTACCCATTAATTCTATAAGATACTATTATTATAATTGAAATTCATCCTACATTTGAACAAAGTGAAAAAGTAAAATCACTCAAGAATTACATAGTTATTTTAAGCTACAGTCAGACCCTGAATCGAAGGTCTCTTTCACCTCTGTGCTTATCCTAATAGTCAAAACTAAATATGAACATCAAATTCACCTACTTTCAAGAACAGTGAGGAAGGCAGACTCACATCCCACAGTCAGGAGAAAGACTTACTGCGAGCTGCAGAGCCAATTCAAACTGCTTGTCCTGGAGAAGCTGTTGAATTTGAGTTGCCATAGGGACAGGAATGAGTCTCCAAACAAAATGATTGCTGGCTACATAGATAATGTTTGATCTGGAAGTAGGAGTAAGAATACTGATAACAGAGCATAGGTTATATGATGACACAGGTGATGTTAAAGCTTTGGAATAATATATCAAAAACTAAAGAAATTCCTTACCCCCCTGAGGTAATGAAACGGGGCCTTTGCAATTCAATGCTCTGGACCAGAAGCCTTGGTTCAAAAGTTCGGATCTCCACATATCGAGGCAACACTGCAATGATGTAAGGAGGCTGGTGCTCTGTGCAAGAAAAAACATGTTGTGCTATAGTTCAGTCAAAGGCTTTGGGATTATGGAGTGTATTAGTTGCCCATACCAAGCTTCATTCATTCATTAATTCATTCATTCGTTTTTTAATTTTTTTTTTTTAGTTGTCAGTGAACCTTTATTATTTATGTGTGGTGCCAATAGTCAAACCCAGTGCCTCACACATGCTAGGCAAGCACTCTGCCACTGGGCCACAATCCCAGCTCCTCATTCATTTTATAGTAGTGGGAAACAAACACAGGGCTAGACAAGCACTCTATGACTGTGCTACATCCCCAACCCTCTAAGCTGTATTTAAATTATCTTTTAAAAAGTCCATTAGTCAAATACCAAGCCAGGATCCTACACTGTGATATAGAAAGGAAAAAATATTGCTTTGCCTGAGTGATGTCAAGAGAAATCTGCACACACACAAAATGCATCCACCTTTGCTAACAGTGACCTGATCCACTCGCACTGTTTCCCCAAAGAACTGGATGAATGCATCACATGCCTCTTTCTCATCACTCACAAAGCCAGCCTACGAAAGTGGGATACATCAGTGGGAGAATCTGGTAATAAAAACAATTTGTTTATTCTCTTGAAAAGGACAAGAGGAAGGCAGTTTCTTTTTTCCCTCTGCATCTTTCTAGTCAATGTTGTTTTTTCTCAAAATTTTCACAGGGAAATGATGCAAAATCCACTTTTGCCACTATGGTTTGAATGCTTTGTCCCCTCTAACACTCAATCCCTGATGCCAAAAACACTGGGAGGTACAGTCTAATAAGAGGTGTTTAGGTCATGAGGGTTCAGCTCTCATAAATGGATTCATGTTACTATAAATAGGCCTTGTGGGAATAGCTTCTCTCTGATTTTCTGTCATGTGCAGACACAGTTTGTCCCTCTCTTGTCTTTTACCTTCCTCCATGAAGCAAGAAGACCCTCACCAGATACCAGGTGTTGGTGCCTTGAATTGGGACTTCCAAGCCTCCAAAACTGTGAGGAAATAAATTTCTGTTCTTTAAAAATTCCCCAGTCTTTGGTATTCTGTAATAGCATCACAAATAGACTTAGACAATGGCTAAATGGTAGGAGAAAGTAGCTGGACAGAATTCTCAGTGTAGTCATTAACTTTTTTTTTTTAAATTAGGTATTTATGGTTATACATAATAGTTGGGTTCATCCCAAAGTGTGGTCATTTTCTCTTTGACATTTGCTGTTATTTAAAAAACCCACCTTTTTGTTTTTTTAAAAACAAGGTCTCACCTGGATGCAGTGGCACACACCTATAATCCCAGTGACTTGGGAGACTGAGGCAGGAGGAACTCAAGTTCAAAGCCAGCCTTAGCAACTTGGTGAGACCTTGAGCAACTTAGTGAGACCCTGTCTCAAAATAAAAAATAAAAAGATACAAAGGACTGGGGATGTGGCTCAGCTGTTAAGTGGCCCTGGGTTCAATACCCAGTGTGTGTGTGTGGGGGGGAGACAAAACAAGAATCGGGGGGCTTTGCTAGGTTGCTTATGCTGCTCAGGCTGGCCTTATGCTTGTGATTCTTCTGACTCAACTTAAGAGTAGTGGGGAATACATGCATGTGCCCAAAACACTTACATTCTACTTTCTATGACCCCAAATTTACCCTTGTTGATCCATGTAAATTCTTGGGTTACACTCTTTCTTTCCATTCTTTACTCCTGTTTTTTGAAAATATCAGTTACCATATTCAATCTTTCCTTTCTATACTTTTTGACAAGCATGGGACAACACAAACCTTAAAGTGCCAAATGAAGCAGAAAAATCCCACAAACGTGCTAAAAAAGTCAATATGTAAAAAATCTAAAATCTTCCTTTCTTTGACAGATTATATGGTAAAGGAGACTGAATATAAATGGAGAGATTTAGTAAGTAAGTAATACAGAACATATCTTAAAATACAAAAATTATGAATAAGACTAAATAAGGATCTGCTTTATAATGAACTCTGAAATAAATTTATTACTTGTACACTACATTAAAATATAACTGTACCAACTTCAACAATAGGGACTAAGGGTGTAGATCAGTGGTAGAATGCTTACCTAGCATGTGTGAGGCCCTGGTTTCAATCCCCAGTGCAGCCAACCCCCTACTCCCCACAAAAAACAGTTAGAATGATAAATTTTATGTTATGTGGATTTTTGTTTATTTATTGGTTGGTACTAGGATTGAACCCAGGGGTGCTTTACCACCAGTTTTTATTTTTTTATTTTGAGACAGCATCTCAATAAGTTGCTGAGGGACTTGTTAAATTGCTGAGGCTGGCCTCAAACTTGGAATCCTCCTCTCTTAGCTCCAAGGTCTCTGGATTTTAGATATGTGCTACCTTGCCAGGTTTATCTTCTTTAATATTAGTTTCAACATGAAACTGCTATTGTGTTTTTTGCCATGCTTAAAAAAATTTTAAATGTAAAAAAAGGAGTTAGTAAAAAGCAAACCACTATTTGGCATAATTATTCAGAAATTTAACCTCAAAGAACATATCCCTAAGAATAGTTTCTTGGTATGTTTAACTTGTTATGAATTTATATTCTTAATTATTTTCTGATGAAAAGCTTCCATATTATATTTGAATTTATACTCTGAACAGTACCATAAGATCTCAAGGGTAGAAGGCAACTAAAAAATAACTTTAGTTTTAAGTCGAATTTCCATCAGTGTGAATGCTGTTGCAATTATTATGCTGATTCTTTGGGGGGGTATTCTGGGGATTGAACCTAGGGGTGTTTTTATCACTGAATTACATCCCGGTGCTTTTTGTTTTTATTTCTTATTTTGAGACAGGGCCTCACTAAGTTCCAAAGGGCCTTGCTAAACTGCTGAAGCTGGCCTCAAATTTCTAATCCTTCTAGTTAGCCTCTTGAATTGCCAGGATCACGAGGCTGTGCCACCATGCCAGGCAGTGCTCATATTTTTCATCTTAACAAAAATAATAATAAAATTTAAAAAAAAATTCATGTTGTTTTGTATTGGATTTTTTTTCTTTCCTTTTATGCTGATCTCATTTTGAAAAGCCAGAAAGCCAGTACAATTTTCTTTAGTGCTAACTTATATAAATATGTAAAATTTTCTTTCTCCTTGTAAAATCTGGCCTACTTGTATAAGGTCAAATTTGATTTTTTAAAAAGTTAATCTATAATAGAAACCCATTTGGTGTCATCCGATTTGTTCAGTCTCCCCAACTCTTTAATTATCTGGATCTTGTTATATCTTCAAAACTTGTCAGAGTGGCTGGTATATAGCAGACATAATGAACAAATGGCTCACAAAGATAATGACTTATTTATTCAACAAATATTTCCTAAGAGGCTCTGATGTTTCAGGCACTGTACTACATAGTAAGGATTCAAAGAGGATCAAGACTGAGTCCAGGCCTTACAGAGCTCCTAGTATATTCTGAGTGATTAGGGTACCATGACAGCAGTATCTCAAAGGGGTGTGGAAGGCTAGAAAGAGTGACTTATCCTGTCTGTGGCCCAGAAAGGCTTCACAGAGGAAGTGCCTCAAAATGTGGCTCAGTATGTTAAGGCATAAAAATGTTTTTGAGAAGTACTGTGGAAGGAACTGGGAACTAGCAGAGGTTTTAAAACAGGAACTGTCATGCTGGGGAATTGGAAATACCCTTCAAAAACGAATTATGTGCATCTTCTGCTCATCTACCAATTTTTTTTCTCTCCTCAAAGGAAAATGAGGTTCCCTAGAACATCGGGAAGCTGCCTGTGAAGCTCTCATGATCCCCGAATTTATTAATACACATAATCATGGGTCTTTTAAAACACTGTCCTTTTGATTTCCTTTCTTTCTGATTTACCTTCCTCTAAACACCACCAGAACATGATGCTTTTATTAAGACATTCTACCATTGAGGAATCTGCTGGCCTCTCAGATCTTTTCATGGACCTGGAACAACTGGCCCTATTTTATATCTGCATAATTCACACCACCTATTTCAGCTACGGCAGTATCTGTAATGACCTCTCACATATCAGCATATCTTTTATATTTTCACGTTACTCTTTCTGCCTGGAATGAAAAGAAACTTTTCTTAGCAAGATCCCAAACTCCCCACCTGATCTGATCGAAACTTAGCTATACAGTGAAACTTCTTCCTGACTAAACAAAGAATTCCCCTCTCAGTGAACTGCTGAATTTTAATGCACTCCAATGAACACCTTAAGTGGTAACTTGTTTTTTGTCTTTATCCATGATAAAGCTTGTCTCTTGAGCTAGAGTCCTTAGAGACAGAAAGCATGTCTGTGCCCCGCACCACAGCAATGACTATTTAAAAATGCTCACACTTCTGGCCACAAAGAAATTATTGCAAAAGTGACTATTATGCTTCCCAAGTGATACTACTGCAGAAAATTGGGAGCTTAAGACAGACATAGCAACAGAAACATCTAGTGTAGGACAGAAACTGACAACTAAATGCAATCTGTGCCTCTAAGTTACAAAAATAATGGCAACCATCAAAAGTTCTTCATATCAAGTTACACATATTAAAGGAATAAATAAGGAATTTCCACTAATTCCCAAATGTAGTCTATTAGGCAGAGGATACCCACACAAAAACATTTAGAATAAGGTGGAAGAAAAGGAACTAAGAAGTAAAAATAGCAGTAGACAGTCACTTCCTAAAATGTACATTTCTGTTTACATGATTTCCCCTCTGGAGCAAAATTCAGCTTCTTGCAAAAACTAGGTCATCTCATTTTTAATGACCCTAAAATACTGTCTATTTAAAAGAAGGGAACTGAGTGAATGACAGAACATGAAGCAGTATACTAAAGCTATGAGTGGGACTCCATGCCACAGGGATGATACACAGCCCCAGCCCTAGTTTCCCAAAGTGGGAAACAATAGCTATTGCTGGTCTTACCCATGGCCACTGGTATGTCTGTCCAGTTCAGGGCACATTTCTGTGTGCAGATTCCCTCTTCATTGAGGACCACAGTAAGATCGTCCTGACCCACAGCCACTTTTCCATCTGCCAGAGGTGCAACTAAGGGCTCCAACTGTTTTCCTGTTGGAAAGAGCTCTTTGATGGACCCCTTTCCATCCACCTAGAAGAAGACAAAGTGAGTCACCCAAGATTCCCTGGCCAGAGGCATGAAGATAGCCTGAAAAGAAAAGTCCATAATATCCCTTGTTTGACATGAAGTATCATAGTGCTCATTGTAACAATCTTTATCACAGTGTAAAACCAGTTCTCTAATATACAGAAAAGTAACTGATGATGCCAGGTGCTCCAGGAATGCAGTCATTGCAGCTCTCATACACTGCTGGTGGGAATCAAAATGCTATAGTCATTTTGTCTGCCATTCTTACAAGTAAAATATAAACTTACCATATGACCCAGCAACCCCATTCCTAGGCATTTGTCCAAGGGAAATGAACAGTTATGTTATGCAAAACCTGAATGAAGATGTTTATTATAATTTTATTCATAATTGCTAAAAATTGAGAATAATTATCCTTCAACTGTTGAATGGATAAACCGTAATACATCTATACCAGAGAATGCTACTCAACTGTGAAAAGAATAAATTGTGGTCACACACAACATAAATGCAACCATTTCAAATATATTATGTTAAGTGAAAGAAGCCAGATTCAAAAGGCTATATATTATATGATTCTATTACATAACATTCTGAAAGGGATAAATGTTAAAGAGACAACTGATCTGTGGTTACCAGATGCTTGGGTGTTAGGTGAGGGGCTGATTTCAAAGGGGCACTTTGAGGGAGTTTTTAGGGTGACAGAATTGCTTTGAATTTTGACTGTGACATTAGTTACACAACTCTGGGCATTTGTCAAAACCCAGGACTATATACCAAAAGAATGAAAGTTTATTGTATGTCAATAAGTGAATAACCTTTGAATAGATTAGGGTCCAAAGCAAGATTCCCTACCCTCAGGAAACTGTAACCTTGCCAGCTGTGGTGGCACATGCCCATAATCCCAGTCAATTAAGAGGATGAGGTAGGAGGACTACAAGTTCAAGACTAGCCCAGGCAACTTAGTGAGACCCTAAATAAGGAATATAATATCTCAAAAAATAAAAAGGTCTGGGGATGTAGCTCAGTGGTGGAGTGCCTCTGGATTCAATTCCCACAAAAAAAATGTAGAAAGAAAGAAAAGAAAACTTCACTTCTGGGGAACAAAATTGACCAAATTATATTGTTATGTTGTGTGCAGGTACAAGTATATAACAATGAATTCCACTACTACATATAATAATAATAATATGCCAATAAAAATATATTTGTAGGGGCTGGGATTGTGGCTCAGTGGTAGAGCACTTGCCTGACACATGTGAGGCACTGGGTTCGATCCTCAGCACCACATAAAAATAAATAAATAAAATAAAGGTACTGTGTCCATCTACAACTAAAAAAAAATTAAAAAAATATATATATTTGTAATAAAAAATGTAAAAGGAAAACTATCCTCAAGAAGGTGAAGGAGGCAGGGGATACAGTTCAGTGGTAGAGCACTTGCTTAGTATACATGGATGAGTAAATGTGCTATGGTGGGGGTGATGGAAGAATTCATAGAATTCAGGGGACTAAGAGCCCTAATCCAGCTTTTGGCTCAGTCCCTTACTCCTTGTAGACGTCTCTCAGCACCTATGTGCCCAGTTGTTACTTAGTCAGCTACACAGCAGTGATTCCTCCAGGAGTTTGCAACCCCAATGCTGATCAAAAATAAACATACAGAACAAATACATCAACAAGATACACAGGGCTGGAGTTGTGGCTCAGTGGTAGAGCACTTGCTTGGCATGAGTTCAATCCTCAGCACCGCATATAAATAAATAAATAAATATCCATTGACAACTAAAAAATATTTAAATCAAAAACAAACAAACAAAAAAAAGAGAAAAGAAAAGAAAAGAAAAGATACACAGTGGAAACTAGGGAGAAAGCCTTCTGGAATTGCAAAAACAGGATTATTAAAGTTGTATAAGGCTAGGGAATTTAGATTGCTTTATGATATGAACGGTATATCAATCTTTTCTAGAGTACATATATTAAGAGGAAAAAACAATGATGTATATATGTACCACTTAAGAGAAAAAGCAGATTATAAAACAATGTGTAAAATATGATATTTTTGGAAACAGGGCAGAAGCCTGTACATCAAAGAGTTAACAGTGATTCTTTTTCTTGTGCAATACTGGGGATTAAATCCAGAGCTTTGTGCCTGCCAGGCAAGTGCTCTACTGCTGGGCTACACTCCTTGTCCCCATTATTTCTGAATGGCAGGGGGCAGATTCTGGATAATTTGCATTTACTTTATTTCCTTATCTATATTTTCTTATTTTTTTATAATACACATATGTAGATTTTGGGGAAAAAAAAAAAACCACCTGAAAGTAATTTGAAAAACAAATATTCTAAGAAATTTTAGGGGGCAGGAGACCAAAGTCTCAAAAATACTTCAGCTAACACTAAAACTGATATATGATTCCTGAGCACTGAAGCCTTAGGCCAGCAGTCCATGATAAAGGGTTGGACCAACACAAGCAGCCTTAACTATCTGTCCTAATAACTAGATACACACTGTGGATAATCATTATGTAGAGAACTGAAAGTCAACTCTGCTTGGCTCAAGTTACACAGACATCTTATTTGTGGAAAATGCTGAGTATAAACAATAAACAAATATAGAAATAAACATAGACCCTATTATGCCAAAACCCTACTTGAGGTGGTGTTCTGACCCATAGTTCAGAAGCACATAATTTTCTTCCCAAGGTAAACTCATAATCATCTTCCTCAAGGTAAACTGATGACATTTGTATAATCATAAGATTTTACCCTTATTAGGTAGTAGTCTCTCTTGAAACCCACACAGATAGAATTCTCACACCACGCCATGGACTTGGGCACATCTGGTACACTGAAGTCCCCCTGAAGAAAGAGTAAAAGTTCAAATGAAAAGACATTAAAATCAAACAAAACAAAACAAAACAAAAAGAAACCATGATCTATTCTGCTTCCATTCTGTAAAATAACCCTCACCCTCATCTTAGCACAATTCTCTTAGCACAAGGTTGGAAACTGCTCTTTAAAAAAATAGAAGTCACCCAGGAACTAGACAAAGTGCATCTGGAAAAAGTGAAAGAAAACCCATTCGGAAATAAACCAATCTGAAGAAATGCTGCAGAATTACATCACAAGTGGGTATGAACAAGCTTTCAGGTACTTCATACCAGAGTATTGGTGTGAGAGGAACTACGAGCTGGGGATGCTAAACTTCGCTGGAATCCACACACAGTCTCTCAAGCTATGGGCTGACTTTGGCAACAGCTCCCACCTAACCCATGAACCAGGCACTAATGGACTATACCTGCAATTCATGAAATTCCCTGTCTTTCCAGAAGTAAAGCTGCAGCTTCTTTTTCACTGCTACACACATGCGTAATACCTCCTCACCAGTCTCTGTGTGCTAGGAAGAGACACAAGAAATGAGGATGCACATAAAGGGACTCCATAATTGAGTAACGAGATCATGCATTTTCTACCTTGAAACAGTTATTGATCTGAAAAGTCCCCTGTAATATAAAGTCTTGCTGCCAGAAAAGCTCTCTAAGATGTATTTAGAAACAACTGGGTAAGGAACACTTTGTCCTCAAGGCCTGTCAGCCAAGAACCCAGCACCATGTGGGCATTTGTAATTCACAGGAAAATCCCAGGGTAGCCTTTCCCTGTGTAACTGCTCCCTCCTTTTTCCACCACCCCCCCAATGTTGTTTAATCCTGATCATCATGATCAGAGTCAGGGATCAGCAAGCTCACTAAAGAAGTGGGGAAGAGAAAATTCCTAAGCATGAAACAATGCAGTATCAAAGTGAACCAGAAATGCTAAAAAGTGATCAGAGCTGAGTAGAGAGATAAGGCAGATTTTGCAAAAGGCAAGGATGATGAATTGGCAAAAATAAGGAGAGATGTCTTTTTCGAACAATTAAAACTCTCTAAAAGCCAGGCGTGGTGGTGCATGCCTGTAATCCCAGCACCTGGGAGGCTGAGGCAGGAGGATCATGAGTTCAAAGCCAGCCTCAGCAAGGTCAAGGCACTAAGCAACTCAGTGAGACCCTGTCTCTAAATAAAATACAAAATAGGGCTGGGGATGTGGCTCAGTGGCTGAGTGCCCCTGAGTTCAATCCCTGGTTTCAAAAAAAACAAAAACAAAAACAAAAAAAACTCTCTGAAGACAAAGACCACAGTAAACCGATTAGAAAAAGAATCAATTTAATGTCATTATGTTCATTATACTGTTATAGTCTTGCTTTCCTATTAATGGTTTGTTCATGACAAGTGTTTTTATCCTTGGTTAGTTGCCTCCTGCCATACAGATGTCTGGCATTCTAATTGACACACACAGAGAATGCACATATTTCAACCTGGCATCCCATGCTCTGGAGGAAATTTCTCTAAAATAATCCAAAGTAATATAGTCTCTTTGACATTTGCTGGATTGAGATTATCAATGTCATTCTTTCCATGGAATGGCAGGAATGTAGGAAAGACTATACCGATTAAAGCACAAAACCCAAGTTCATCTTGCATATACTTACCTGAAGGTCACATGTGAACAACGATGCTCCCTTTGCCTTTGAAACTGTAGTGATTTGTTGAAATGTCAATAGATCATGGACATAAATGTTGTTTTCTGTTTAGGAAGAGGTAAAAAGTCACTGTCAATGATCACCATTCTCTAGGAGAGTCACCTTTAGAATAAAAAGTAACTGTTTGAGGGCTGGAGATACATCTCAGCTGGCAGAGTGCTTGCCTTGTAAGCACAAAGCCCTGGGTTCAATCCCCAGCACTGCAAAAAAAAAAAAAAAAAAAAAAAGTAACTGTTTGACTTGCAGAAGATGTTGATTGGGATGTACCTTTAGTTTTATTTATTGTCCTTCTGCTCTGTTATCAGTACAAAATACGTAAGTGGTCACCTGGTCTTTTGAACTTGGACATTTCATTCCTTAAAAATTTCAACTGACTTGAGTAAAAGTTCTTTCACTTCTATAGCACCTTTATAACCTGTCCTCAAGTCTGGAAATTTGTAATGTAGTATTTGTACCAGAAATGTCTTTCAAAGCTATAACATAGGAGGTTCCAATGAGAAAAAAGGAAATCCTCAGTGGATTTTGTACAAACCCATGGTAAGGATTTCTGTTTCAGCAAAGGTAGCAAAATAATACAGTAGTCCCCTTTAGGCTATCTAGTTCCATGATCCCGAGTGATTGCTTGAATCAGTATACTATCAAACCAAATATATACTATGTTTTTCCTATATATACATACTCATGATTAAATTTAATTTATAAACTAGGCATAGTAAAAATTTTTAAAATTTTTTACTATTTTTAGAACAATTATAATAGCATACTGTTAACAAAAAAATAGTATGAATATGGTCTCTCTCTCTCTCTCTCAAAGAAAAATACCTTATTATACTGTATCTACCACTCTACTTTCAAACCCACAATTGACCACAGTAACTAAACAACAGAAAGTGAAACTGTGAATAAGGGGGAACTAATATAATTGCACCCTGGCCTCATAACTAGTTGTTGTCATACAGATGTAATTGCCTTAAATGTTCATCTGTAGACCTAGGAACTAAGCTTACGATAATTCTGTTATTTGGGCCTTGGGCTGAAGAGGGTTAGGGAAATTTCTAGTCCTTGGCTTGTCAACAAAACACCTAAGTGGCTATCTTCCATAAAACCACAGCTTTTCAAACAAGGCCCTTAATAGTCTGGCTTCCATCTGTCTCTCACCACATAGCCTGCCATTCTCCACCACATTATCTCAAGTCTGGCCATAATGAAGTACTTGCCATATACTATCACATATGGGACCACTTCTTTCTTCCTGTGGAAATTCTAATCATCCATCCAACCATACAGCATAGTCCCTCCCATTACTATGATCCCACCACATTTTTTTAATTTTATTTTTACAAACTGCACTTTGATTCATTGTATACAAATGGTGTACAACTTTTCATTTCTCTGGTTGTACATGACAGATTCACACCATCTGAGTAATCATACATGTGCATAAGGTAATGATGTCTGTCTCATTCCACTATCTTTCCTTCTCCTGCCCCCTCCTCCCTCATTTCCCTCTAACAATCCAAAGTTCCTCCATTCTTCTCTTATCCCCCTGCCCCCCACCCCCATTATGTATCATTATCTACTTATCAGAGAAACATTTGACCTTTGTTTTTGGGGGGGATTGGCTTATTTTACTTAGCATGATATTCTCCAACTCCATCCACCTACCTGCAAATGCCATAATTTTATTATTTATGGCTGAATAATATTCCATTGTGTATATACCAGTTTGTTTATCCATTCATCTATTGAAGAGTATCTAGGTTGGTTCCACAATCTAGCTATTGTGAATTGAGCTGCTATAAACATTGATGTGGCTATGTCGCTGTAGTATGCTGATTTTAAGTCCTTTGGGTATAAACCCAGGAGTGGGATAGCTGGTGGGTCCATTCCAGGTTTTCTGAGGAATCTCCATACTGCTTTCCAGAGTGGCTGCACCAATTTGCAACTCCACCAGCAATGCATGAGTGTGTCTTTTTCCCTACATCCATGACAACACCTAGTATTGCTTGTCTTCTTGATAATAGCCATTCTAATTGGGGTGAGACAAAATCTTAGGGTTGTTTTGATTTGAACTTCTCTAATTACTAGAGATGTTGAACACCTTTTCAAATATTTGTTGATTGCCTGTATTTCTTCTTCTGTGAAGTGTCTGCCCAGTTCCTTAGCCCATTTATTGATTGGGTTCTTTGTATTTTTGGTGTCAAGTTTTTTAAGTTCTTTATAAATTTTGGAGATTAGTGCTCTATCTGAAGTGCATGTGGAAAAGATTTTCTCCCACTCTGCAGGCTCTCTTTTCACATTATTGATTGTTTCCTTTGCTGAGAAAAAGCTTTTTAGTTTGAATTCATCCCATTTATTGATTCTTGTTTTCATTTCTCCACCACACTTTTTATAAATTTTCATGGACTTATATTGTATCATGATTTTTTTCTGTTATTCAGCCTTCCTGATTGGAATACAAGGATCAAAGACAGAAACAATGTCTCATTGAACTTGGCATTCCCAATGTCTAGTTCAGGCTTTGCACAGAGTAGGGCTCAACAAAAACTTGATTAATAATTAAAATAAATGAAGTGATGCTGCCTTTATTACCATAGGCCCTGCTGTATCTGGCATAGAATATGTCAATTTATTGTTATATACCTACCATTAAAACAACCACAAAAGGGTTAGTTAGGTCACAGCTTTAGTTTTTTAACACATGAAATACAAATGCAACCTTTTTCTTACCTAAGAGGCTGACCAGAATCTTAAACTGGGAAACAACATGGATCTAGAAAATAGCAAATTGTAAGACTCAATTAAACATTTCTGATAATACTTAACATTTATTAACAATAATACTAAAAAGGGACTAAAGAGCCTGTCTATACCAGTTATAGGGATCTGACTCATTTTTATGTGCAACCACAATTTCTGCTTGTGAAAGAGAATCTCAGGCACATGATACATGGGCAAAGACCCTGTATAAGTGGAAGGGAGAGAGAAGAGGATTCAGAGTTAGTAAGTAACATTATCAAAGTTTTAACTTTGGTGTTGCTATGCTTTGGTTCCCAGTGTGATGATACTAAGAGGTGGGGCCTGGTGGGAGGCCCTTAAGTCAGTAGGGAAGTGCCATTAGCTAGTGCTTAAGGTAGTTCTCATGAAATTCTTGCACAAGTTCTCAGTAGATGACTGTTATAAAACAGTTAAGTCCCTTCCTGAATCACTCTCTGGCTTCTTGTTTGGTGATAGGATCTCTCCCTCTTACATGTAGTCCTGCCAAGAGGCCTTCACCAGAGCTGTGCTGATGCTGACACCATGTTGTTAAACCTCCAGCACTGTGAGCTACATAAATCTCTTCTTTACAAAATAGTATGTTTCAGGTATTTCATTAATGAAAAACAGACTTATACAGCAGGGCCTTATATAAGTTAGTGATCATCATCACAGCCTACCTGCTGAATCTTTTTGGAGAAATTTTTATTGGATTTCTCTAGTGTCACTTCAAACCTGTTACAACCTATGGAAAAGAAAGAAACATCTGTAGCTCCAAAACAGAGATACACACAAAAACAACAACAAAAAATGCCACTCATACTGCTCTCCTATATATCTTCAAAAATTCATAAACGTCTAAAAGTCAGAGATCTGAAATAACCAGCAATCTTTACTGAGCAGAGTAAATTGCTTTAAACTCCAATTTTAGAACAAAGGGTTTCATGCACCTTTGGCATCAGCAGAAAGGACCACACAGTTACTGAAGCTGCAAGGTACCTGTGGGTCTGAAGATCTTACCCTACAAAATAAGTACCTTGGCAAAGAGTTTCACAAGGAACAGTTTAAAAAAGTAATAGTCAAATATAAGAGCCCAAGGAATGAAACCCAGCCCAAAGCAACCTTATATCTAGACCAACTGATTCCCAGTAGCTCCCTATGCACTAAATCATGGGGACAGAGCAAACACAACACCATTTCCAGAGCCAGAGCAATTTAATATCTACACTTACTGCCACTTTCAGGTGATGCTATATCTGTTGGCACTGTTGCAAAAAAAGGGGAAGAAAGTTATATACCATAAAAACATGTGAACTCAGCCTTGTTGGGGATGACAAAAGTATTCAGCCTCAGGAGTCACTGGAGTCAAACAGAGAGTAATTATCATAATATAACAGCAGCTATCATTTAGCAATAACCAGGTACCAGATTCTGGGTTAAAAGTTTTATACATATTTTCTGTAACTTAAGGAGGTATTTCAAATTCATATTTCAGGATTCTGATGGGTCAAGCAGTTAGGGAGCAGCCAGTGAGAGATGGAACCTAGAAGAAATTCAGGGATCACCCTAAGCCTGTGCTTGGAGTCACACCTTGTTTCCTGCCTTCTACTTCATGGAGAGAATGTTCACACTGCTGACCCAAGCTGTTCTCCACAGTTTGCTGTGCCCTTAACCTTTGGAAGTTGGTGGAGACTATGAGACAGCCACAAGGACTCATGTTAACAGAGCCAGTCTTCTTTCCTTTGTGTTTCTCAGCAGAAGAGAAAAATATGGGGTCCTAAATTTGCAGGTAGATTCTGGAACATGGTATTCTGTCATCACATTTCATAAGAAAAAAAAAAATTCAGTCACAACCTGCTTGATAAAAAGTTCTATATTTGAAAAGGGCCTTATTACCACATTCAACAATTCTCTTTGTAAGCAGAATTCTCTAGGGCAGAGATTCCCAAACTTCTTGGTCTCATGACCTCTTCATAATTAATCTTAAAAATTACTGAGCACCCCAAAGAACTTTAATGCAGGTTATATCTTATGAACGCTCATTATAGTAGAAATTAAAATTGAGAAATATTTAAAATATGTACCCTATTTCCTCATTATTATATTTACCTCAAAATAACAGTAGTAAGCCCATTTACATGTTAGCATAAATAACATTTTAATGAAAGACAACTATTCTTTTTCCAAAACAAAACAAAAAATATGCATTGTTTTACATTTTTATACACCCCCCCCAAACCCAGGACCTTATGCATACTTAGCAAGTACTCTACCACTGAACATATCCCCAGCCCTTCTGTAAACCTCTTTAATGTCTACCTTAATAGAAAACAGCTGGTCTCTCACATCTGCTTCTGCATTTAACCTATTATTTTTGTTTTTGTTTGTTTGTTTTGCAGTGCTAGGGATCAAACCCAGGGCCTCCTGCATGCTAAGTAAGTGCTCTACAACTGAGCTATACCACCAGCCTTACATTTAATCTGTTTTGACAGCTTTTTCAGAGAATTGTGGATCTTTTTAAACACAATACAAAACTTGACAATAGAATTTCTTGCGATGTGGACTCAATCTCAAACCTATCAATGAACTTTTTACACTTGGTTACATTAAAATCCATAGGTCTATCTTACACTTTGAATGAATCTTTTACTCATGCAGGATTTAGAAACTTCATGCATTGATCAGCTGGAAAATACTGGTTCTTTGAGTCATGCAGATTTTCCGAATGCTTGCACATTTCATTGTAAGATATTAAAAAAAAATCATATTATTATCATCCCCAATCTCACTGGGAAAATCTTTAAGTATGGAGAAGCTATCAAGCTCCTGGAGGTTGATATAAGTTTTCCACAATTCTAACTTTCTCTTGAAAGCTCTGTCATATCCAAAAAACCTGCCAGCTGTTTTCTTTTTTTTTTTTCTTTTGGGGAACCAGAGATTAAACTCAGAGGCACTGGGTCACTGGGCCACATCCCCAGCCCTATTTTGTATTTACTTAGAGACAGGGTCTCACTGAGTTGCTTAGGGCCTCGCTAAGTTGCTAAGACTGGCTTTGAACTCATGATTCTCTGCCTCAGCCTCCCAAGTCACTGGGATTACAGGCGTGTACCACCACACCCGGCTTGCCAGCTGTTTTGAGGGGACAACACTTCATTTTGAAAATACATCTACCAAATACCCAAATGCTCAGAAAAAACAGTCTATCAGTCATTCTTTCAAGTAAAAATGATACTGCATAAAAAAAGTGGCCAATTTTGCTTGCAACTCAACCACACAAGAATTACTTTTTATCAAAAAAGCTATCAGCTGTGCACCTTTTCACCCACCTGAAGTTGCATACTTCCCATTACATCACAAGAGATAATTTTTAAAATGTATTATCAAAGATAAAAATATAATAAATTTAATTACTTTTTTTGGGGGGGGGGGCAGTGCCGGGGAATGAACCCAGGGCCTTGTGCTTGTGAGGCAGGCACTCTACCAACTGAGCTATATTCCCAGCCCCCAATTTAATTACTTTGATAGTTTCAACAAGAACATTTAAAAAAAATTTTTTTAGTAGTAGATAGACACAATATCTTTATTTTATTTATTTATTTTTATGTGGTGCTGCAGATCGAACCTGGTGTCTTCAGGCATGCGAGGCACTGAGCTATAACCCCAGCCCGTGAGTTTTGTTTTTAAGTTACTTTTACTTAAGAATGTTCTTGTTGAGGGCTGGGATTGTGGCTCCATGGTAGAGTGCTTGCCTTGAATGTGTGAGACACTGGGTTTGATCCTCAGCACCACATAGAAATAAATAAATAAAATAAAGATACTGTGTCCATCTAAACTAAAAAAAATCACTGGGTGCACATCTGTAATACCAGCAACTCTGGAGGCTGAGGCAGCCTCAATAACTCAGCAAGACCCTAAGCAATTTAGTAAGATCCTGTTTTAAAAATAAAAAGGGCTGGGCATGTAGCTCAGTGGTTTAATCCCCAGTACCAAAACTAACAAACCAAACAAAAACATAACACCCCAAACTCTACCATTGTGAGTGCCTGGTAGACAATAACACAATGACCACAAGTATAGTTTGGCACCACTGTCCTGAATTGGGCTCAGGGACCAGTTTTAATTACCATTACTTTTTCACCATCGCTGCAAATCTCAATATAGTAAAAACAAACAAACAAAACCCCTAACATTTTAGTGTTGCTGTGAACTTAGTTTTGACTTTCTGGGGCCTCTGAAAGGATTTTCAGGACCCTGGGGTCTATGGATTACTCTCAGAGAACCACTGCTCTAATGTGATAGTACCGCTGAAATGAACCTAGCGTGGAAGACCTTAGATGTGAACTAATCAAATCCCTGGGTTCAAGATAGGAGTAGAATGAAATCTAGAGACATTTTCAAACTCCAGGGAGATGGTGTAGATCAGAATCCAGGATCCAGGTCTTTCTGAACACTTCTCCTTCCCTTTTCTCAGAAAGACAGCCTTGATTTGAATACCTCTAACCTAGAAATAGGACTGATTCAAAGAGACCCAAGTCTATTTCCAGCCCTTCCCAGGCCAGAGGCAGACCAAAACTCAATTGTTCTCTGTGGATACAGGGAGAAGGGAAGCTTATTGAAGTAAAGTTTCAAATTAGAGTTTGATTTCCTTATTACTTAACGTAGATTAGTTAATACTACTTTTTACGACACTTATGGGGAATTTGAGGCCCAAGAAGTTTGACAATTTAACTAACTTGTCAAAGGCCACATGATGAATTGATCACAGGTCAAGAAAGAGTCCTTCCTTTAGACCAGGGTTCCAAGTCAGAGAGAGTAACACTAACATTACCAGTTTGAATCTACGCTATGTTGAAAGATTCATTTTCATACTTTAGTTTCCTACACTTGATCTTAGCAAAAAGATCAAGAAGTAATTTTAATTTGTTTCTCAGTGCCTCACCATTTATATCTGAGTTCACAGTAAAAAGGAAAAAAATAGTTGTTAAATGCTGAATAATATCCAAGGCAAGCTTAATTTTTACATTATTGACGAGTTACATGTCACAGAATACAAATACTCTGGCTCTGAGAATTAAAAGTTTAAAGCAAGGACCAGCAAAGTACTGTCTGTGAGCCAAATTGAGTCCTCTATATATTTTTGTAAATAAAGTTTCATAGGGTCATGGCCACATCCACTCATTTACATATCACCTACAGTTACTTTCATGTTATAATGTCAGAGCAGAATAGTCTTGATAGATCTTATGACTTATAAAGCCTAAAATATTTACTACTTGGACCTTTTAGGAATGAGTTTGCTGACCCCTGATTCAAAGGAAAGTTGACAAACTTAGAAATGAAATAAACTCTATATTTTTTTAATCTGGTTCCTCTTTTTACTCCACACAGAGCCTGACCAGTGTACATTCCTCATTCTATACTGCCTATGTTAAAATGCTCTTTTTTCCCATTTTTATGGGAAATGCTTCAGGTTCCAAAAAGAGGCCTCTATACTATTTACTATGGAAATGCGCACTAGATTAAAAATTAGGAAACCATTAATTTTATAGGTCTAATATAGTTGATAATGACAATTTGGTTCAACCTACTCTGGCATTAACAGCAGGCTTCTATAGATTGTGGTTTCAGGACCTAATAGTTAAACAACAATTTTCTATAAAGAGAGCAAAGAAATAAAATTAAGGGATTAGGAAAGGTTACTCTTTAACAGAATAAATTTCAGATTCTTTAGCTGTCATTCTGTATTATTAATGGAAAAGTCACATTTAATTAAGAATTTTAATTTAATCAGAACTATAGTTTTCAAAGTCCTTTTTAGCCTATTATTTTATCTGCCTCCAGATAACTCTGTGAAACAGTTTACAGAAGAGAAACTGATATTACAAAGGGCCTCTTACAGTCATGTGGCCAGGGAGAAGTAAAACTTGACACAAACCCATCTTTTCTTCCTAGTCTACTCTTCCCAAGTTAATAAAATCTTCTACATCAGTGGTTCCTAATTTTCCGCTCTACCACTACACACCATTTCTACAGGAATCTTGTTCCCGTAAGTAATGATAAGTAATGTTTCTTATTACTGCTACTGAGTCTCCAAGAAGTGAAGAAGGGAGCATTATTTAGCCCCAACTCCATGATGGGAGTAGAGAATACAGAGGGGGGCGGGGAGACCTGGAAATTTTCAATTTTCACATTTCTTACATTTCTTCCCACTTTACCACTGTGCTCATTCCAACTCCCTATTATAATTCTTTAATGGTCCAGGAATCAATAATTTCACAGTTGTATACTAATCTATTACTAATGTTTAAAAAATGCATGTCATTTCTTTCTTGGTTCTGGAACATTTGTCACTTACCAACATCCTTCCGAATCCTATAGAGAAGAAGATGTCCTTGCTTGGTTCCAACAAGAAGCCATTCCTCTGGAAAAGACAAGAACCATGAGAAAGGTCAATTAGCTGTAGTACAATGCTATTTTTTTAGCTGGAGCTTGTAACAAACCATCAAAGGGTCAAGAAAAAAAGTTGCTTTTGATAGAATGTGTTCTGCAAAATTAAGGAATATTCAAGAATTATCCGAAAAGGTTAAGGGTGTAGCTCAGTAGTGGAGGACTTGCCTAGTATGCACAAAGTTCTGGGTTTGAGCCCCAGCACTGGAAATATAAAAGAAAGAAATGTTTGAGAATGAACCAATCAAAAAATTTTTGTTGAGCAATTACTAGGCTCAAGATATTATTAGCCTATGGATAAAAGAAAGTCCCTGATTTCACTGTTTCAAAATTAAGCAGACCAAAAAATGTAAGGGTTTTTCACTTTTATTAACATGAACAGATAAAGATGTTCATTTTTTATTATTTAATTTCTTATTAGGATACATATTTTTAGTAATATATATACCTTTAGTTCAAGTAAAAAGAATATGATGGGCCAGGCACGGTAGTGCATGTCTGTAATCCCAGCGGCTTGGGAGGCTGAGGCAGGAGGATGGTGAGTTCAAAGCCAGCCTCAGGAGCTTAGCAAGGCCCTAAGCAACTCAGTGAGACCCTGTCTCTAAAAAAATTTTTTTTTTAAAATACACACAAACACACACACGACTGGGGATGTGGCTCAGTGGTTAAATGTCCCTGGGTTCTATTCCCAGTATCCAAAAAAAAAAAAAAAAAAAAAGATGGAAGTTTATAAAATCATAAAATGAACAGCATAAACATGAAATTAGGATATCCAACCTCAGAAATAACAGCTAAGAGGCATCCTTTAGGGGTTTAATGATTTTATTTTAGGAAAAATAAGTGCTTTAATGCCTTAAGCTTACAGAATTCATTATCTCAAAAGATGGTCCACAAATAATAGCAAGTATTGACAAAAAAGTGAAGAAATTAGAATCCTGACACATTGCTGGCAGGAATGTAAAATAGTATATCCACTACGGAAAACAGTCTGGCAGTTCTTCAAGAGATTAAATATAGAGTAACCCTCTGATTCAGCAATTCCATTCCAGGGTTTATACCAAGAGAACTGAAAACATACATCCACATAAAAATTGGACACAAAAGTTCAGAGCAGCATTATTTTTAATAGTTGAAAAGTGGAAACAACCAAAATGTCCACCAACTGGTGAATAGACAAATAAAATGTGGTATATCCAAACAGTGGAATATTAGCCAACAATTAAAAAGAAGAGAGTACTGATGCATGCTACAACATGAATGAACCTGAAATCATTATACTAAGTGAAAGAAGCTATACACAAAAGGCTCCATTTATATGAAATGTCCAGAACAGGTAAATCCATACAGACAGAAAGATTGGAGGTTGTCAAGGGCTGGTGGGCTCAGGGGCAAAGAGAAATGAATTCTAATGGACACTGCATTTCTTTTGGAAGTGATAAAAACATTCTAAAATTGTGATGACAGCTGTAAAACTCTGCAAATGTACTAAAAATCACTGAACAGTACACTTTAAGTGGGTAAATTATATGGTATGTGAATTATATCTTGATAAAGCTCTTATTATTAAAAAAAAGGACCTAAGTGGTTTCTAAACCTTAAGTTATATCATAATTATTTGAGGTTATGTTAAAACAGATTTCTGGGCCTTGTTGAGTTTCTGATTCAGTAAATTAAGAAGCAGGCTCAGGAATTTTCATTTCTTACAAGTTCCCAGGTGATGCTGAAGGTGCTGGTTCAAGGACCACATTTTGGGAGGTATTTTAGAAAGGTTTAAATAATTATTCTGTTAGATCCATACCATGCAGGGAAGTTAATAATATAAAGATATCTCCTTAGTTTGTTTTTGTTTTTGTTTTTGTTTTTGGCACTGGGGTTTGAACCCAGGGGCACCATACTACTGAGCTAGATCTCCAGCCCTTTTTATTTTTTATTTTGAGATAGGGTTTTGCTAAGTTGCTGATGCTGGCCTCAAATTTGCAAACCTCTTGCCTCAGTCTCCAGAGTCACCAAGATTATAGGCATGCACTACCATGCCCAGCCCTCCTCAGCTTTTTGAAGTTGTAACAAAAGATTACTTATTCCTTTCATAAACTCTTGATTTTCTACAAAATAAAATACTGTCACCTGTGCTTAAAGACAGAAACATCATCAGATGATTTCACTGTTGGGCAAACAACATAGGTGTACTTACACAAACTTAAATGATATAGCCTACTACACACTTAATTCACATGGTATACAACACTGTATATATGTTTTGTCATTTACCAAAACATTGTTATGTAGTGCATGACTATATTGGATAATGATACAAACAGATAACCTTTAGTGTGCATGTCTTGTGTTTGAGGAAATACTAAACACATTCATTATTTCACTAATTCTCACAATTATTCATTAAACATTTTTTTTTAAATCTCCATTTTATAGATGAAGAAGCTGAGGCCTAGGGGATACAGAACTTGCCCAGTCACATGTAACATGTGACAAGAGTTAGGATTCCAATCCCAACCTGTTTGTCCCAAACACATGCAGTGATGCACTTACTAAAGCATCCCACATCAAAGGATGGGTGTTGGCTAGAGGCTGTCTGAAAGGCAGTAGTTATATATTTATAAAATCAGGTCAGGTTCCACATTAGGAATGTTTCTCCAGCCTGATGTCCTTCATTGTCCAGAAAAAGATATTGATTTTATGTTCTTTTATCTTATGTTTTAAAAGAATTGGAAGGATACGAAAAGTAAGACACTGGAGCTCTTAGTGACATATATAGAAATCAGAAATAATACTATGATGAAATGCTGGAAATTTACGCTAGAGCAGAACATGGAGAAAAAGTAATTCAGTTCACAAGGTCTACTGTATAAAAGATACTATGTTTACAATTCTACTTTTATATAGCGTGGTATCAAGCAATTTAGCAATAATAGTCAATTTTGGGGACACCCACTGATACTTCAGATATAAATAAAATGGAATAGGAAAAAAAATTTAATTCATATATCACATAAAATTCTATAACCAAAAAAAAAGACAAACATGTCTCACCATCTTCTCCAACCTTACCACTAGACTCTGTCCCCAAGACCCCTGCCAAAACCTGTTTTCCTTTCTATCAATGGCCTTAACCTCCTCCCAAGTCAGCCAAGAGCCTTCATTTTCAACTCTACAAGGTATTTTGAGAAAGCCCTCTCCCATACTCTCTCTCCAGGGAACCCTGAAAACAGCCTTGACTAGTTTTCAGCTTCACTGGTCTCATTCTGCACATTTTTCCACATTTGCTGCCAGCTATCTTAGAGAAGATCCACAATGCTCTCACACTGAGCCTAAAACTCCTCATGAAAATGCACTATCAAAATATGAAGTCAAACTCCTAGGCATGATATTCAAGTTATTTCCCATCCTTATTGAAATGCTTATCTGCCAAGAAACTTCCTATCAAATGTCTACTCAACTGGCCATAAAAAGGAATCAGATTAAATTCATTGAATTTTTTTTTAAAAATTGAAATATTATCTGTCCCTTTGCAAGCTTTCATTTGGAGGTGCTGAGGGAACACCATTTCTAGTCCTCAAACTCATAAGAACAAACACTGTGTCCTCTAGATGTGCTAATGATAAGAATCCTTGAAGGGATTTGATGTGGTTATGGAAGTGGAAACTCAGGTGACCAGAGGACCTGACTCACGTTGGGTCCTTCACTCTCTAGGACATGTCATCATATAACACAGCTGTGCACACACAATGCAGAGAACAGGCCTGCAAAGCAGTCGGAACATGAAATCTTCTGACACTCAATACTGCATATCAGAAAGTAGAACATATTACACAAACAGGTTAACACATGCAATGGAGTCCAACCTCTTTAATAAACAATTTCATTCCTGGCCCAAAGACGGCCTCCACAACGGAACAGAGATGGAAAAGGTAATGGTTGTCTTCCTTCTTTGGATAATATAACAAAGAATAGGGTCTCTCCAAGTATATGCTCCTGGTTAGCTGCACCAGAATCATCCAGGCTTAATAAAAATGCAAATTCCTGAGCCTTGCACCCAGAGATTCTGATTCAGTGATTTTGGGGTGGTACCCTGAAATCTGTAGTTTTAAATATGAATTTTTTTTTTTCAGTTTTGGGAATCAAATGCAGAGCCTCACATAGGCCAGACAAGTGCTCTACCATTGACTTACACCTCAACCCCTAATTTTGTTTTTTAATTACACACGACATTTATGTAGCTCCAAAGCTTAAACTATGAAAAGTCTAGCTTCACTCCATTCCACCTTCTCTTCTCCCTCTGCTATAAATATCATTCAGTAATTTTTCACTTAGGCTTCCATTGTTTTAGTCAGAAATACATATACATACACATACACAAAAAAAAAATCTCACTTTTTTACTGCTTCTGAATAAACATTAAAGTTTGGGCCCAGGCTCTAGAATCAGAAATGATTTGCTGGATATAAGACCTTGGAAAACTTCTTTAAAATTCTCTAAGTCTCAGGTACTTCCTCTATAAAATGGAATTACTATTTCATAAGCCCAATATAGATTAGTACTCCATAGAAATGGAAGTTATCACTACTATTATCATTGCTCAATTATTATTTAATGAACATCCATTGGATAAGGAACTGTTCTAGGCACTAGAAATACAGCAATGTGCAAATCCAAGTGTCAGCTCTAAAGGAACTTAATTTCTAGTGTGGAGAGAAAGAGTCAATAACTAAATGCATAAAACAACATGGGGTGGCAATCTATGATATATAGAAATAAAAGGCTAAGTAAAGAGAACAGCATATTGCTGGATATGACATTCTCATTTATAGGATAGCAAGGAAAAGTCTTGCTTCTTTAAGTGACATATCAGCAGAGATCTGAGTGAAATGAGGAATAAGCTATATAAAATCAAGGGTAAGAAGAATGCCAGACAGAGAAACCAGCAAGTGCAAAAAGGTTCCTGAAGTAGGACTGTATCTTGTGTGTTCATGAAACAAGGAAGGTCGTGTGACTGGTACCAGAAAGGAGTCAGGGGAAGGGGAAAGCACACAGGAGATAGGTCAGAAAAGTAAACATGGCCAGATCACATCAGGTCTTACCAGCTATGGTTATGGTTTTAGTTGTAATATGATGTCACTAGAGGATTTTGAACAGATAAAAGATGGGATCAAATTTAAGTTTTCAAAGGTTCCCTCTTTCTTTCTGTAGGTAAAAAACTGAAAATGACACAAGCAAACACATGGCACCATTCAGAAGACTACATACAGTAATTCAGATAAGAGATGATGGTGTCTTCATCAATAATAGTACAATGGAAATGGAGAGAAATGCCTGGATTCTAGATTTGTTCTGAAGGTAAGTAGAGCAGACAAGATTTGCTAATGGAGTGGATGCAATATAAAAAAGAATGAGAGAAGTCAAGAATGATTCCAAGGTTTTTGGCCTTAGCCAAAGAGGTAAATAGAAATGTCATCTGCTGAGAGGTGGGATACAGAAGGACAGGCATGTTTTGGAGAAGAATCAAGAATAGGTTTGGCCACACTACTGGACATCTAAAGGAAAATACTAAAAAAGCAGCTGGATTATACAGTTTCAGTTCAGGGAGAAACCATCAGTGTCATTCCTCATTTCCATTTCCCAGGAAATGGATTATGTTGTCACCATGACCGTCCAACTCAAACTTTGTCTGGTTCCACATGATCTGACTCTTGGAGGTTTTTGATTGAACTTTCCATCTAGGGGCACAACACAGAAAAAAGGGGTAATAACTAGAAATAGCAATAATTATTGATGCTTAAGTCTCAAAATAAAGTAGTTTTGAGGCAGGGGGAAGTAAAATGGCCTCTTGTGGCCTCCTGTGACAAAATGGAGTTAGAGAGTCTAAGAGATATATGTACTAATGATTTCATAGGGGATCACTGACAAGCTAAGTTAAGTATAGTAAGCAGCTGTGTCCATCCTAATCAGAAGCATATCTTAGGCTGAGTTGGGTAACCTTCCTGCACGTTGCAATTTCTAGTATCATTTATCTTATATCATAATCTGTGTATATATATATTTGTTCCCCAATGTATTCTAGGAATATAGGCACTCTTTCTTATTTATCCTTGTATTCCCTTCACTGGCAGAGAGAATGGCCCATAATATGAATCTGATAAACCCATAAAGGAATGAATCTCTCTGTGCATTATCTCAGATCTTTCATTTTGTTAGTTTCTTTTTCCTTCCTCTATTAATTTTTAACTTTTATTGAGGGCATTTTTCTCCAGGAATGGAGGTTTACTTAAGATGTCTGAATGAAATAAGATTCTCTACTTCATCTAAAGAACTGGGATAGCTTACTTTAGAAGTGTGATTTTAGAGGCCCAGAGGTGCTAAAAAGAGGGTGCACAATCACAAGTTTTGTAGTGAAGGAACCATAATGAAGAGGCCATGAATTACTCTCCACAGATGACTGGGGTGGTATCAACAGATGATGGATAGAATGCCAGCCACCAAGATACCATGGGGTACACTATGGGTACCTTGCTCAGTCTAAGATACAATTAAGGGGGCTAAGGATGTGGGTCAGTGGTAAAGAGCTTGCTTGGCGAGGGAGGGAGGGAAGGAGGGAAGGAGGGAAGGAGGGAAGGAAGGAAGGAGGGAAGGAGGGAGGGAAGGAGGGAAGGAAGGAAGGAAGGAAGGAAGGAAGGAAGGAAGGAAGGAAGGAAAGATATGATTAGATATGATTAGATGATCTAAGCTACCTTTTTATGGTCTTTGATTTCTAGGAACTGAACATTAACAACAAAGATTGAAATTATTTCTGCTTGATCCTTGGGGACAACCACTCATGGATAAGCACACAATGTTGGTATTTGAGATTCAAGTTTTAGACCCTTGAAACCTTCACTCTGTACTACAGAACACACAAGAGATGCCTGACCCAGCTTTCTGCACTAGTCAATCCCAAAGCATTATATGAGGTTTAGGTTTCATAACTGTCGGGTATGATGCTTTTTCACCTAGAAAGGTAACATAGGCACTTTGGATATAATGCAATCAACCACTTGGCTAGATGAAGTGTTAAGTAAAAATGTGTGTACCTACAGCAAGGGAAAGTGAACTACGGGTAAACACTAAGGGGAAAAGCCCATGATTTTAACTTGTTCACAATACTTAATAAACCATAATCTTTCACCTACAAAACAACACAATCACCTGGACAAGTTCAAGCCCCTCAGACACAGAACTTCCCACTACTTCGCCCCTCTACACTGAGGATTTCTTGGGGGATAGAAATGAGCCAACGCTCAGCATAATAAGTAAAACTCAACCTCTAATTGCTCAGAACACAAGACTGGGTACTGGGTACTAAAAAAACCCGATTCTTAAGGGATGGCCCCATCAGCCCCCACGAACATCGCTGTCAACAGTCGACAATCTCTCCCTCATTCTAGACCGCTCTCAGACAGCAGCCGACCGGAGTCCTCACACGCCAGACGCCTTTCCACTTCTCCAGCGTAGAGAAAATTCCGCGCTGACCCGGCCTCGGCCCCGCGGCCCCTCGGCTCACCCCAGGCAGCTAGGCAGTCGATCTGCAGAGGTAGCTTTTCTAGAATCGGTACCGGCTCGAAAGCGTCGTGCATGGCGGCAGGGAGACAGTCGCCACTCCTGCCTCGCCCCGAGTGTGCGGGCCTGTGCTTCTGGACGGAACCAGGCCGGGGGAAAGGACAGGTCGGGACACAGCCGGGATTCCTGCTATAGGCCCCTCGGTAACACAGCCATTGTCAACACCGGACTTCCTGCCAAGTAATCCCGCCCCTTCCGCCCCGAAGTCCCGCCTCTTCCGTCTTGGCTCTCAAATCCCCTTGGAGTAGTTCTGATGTCTTGTTTCCCATCTTCTCTTTGCACCCTGAGATCCCCGTTGATGGGGAGTAGACACAGGTCCAAATGGAGGGGAAAATGTCTCAAATATTAAAAACGTCTTAGGCAATGACTGTGATGGCTAAGAACTAATGCTTTGGCATTAGAGTTGGAATGGAGGTCTGCCATTCTGGAAATTAGCAGTATTTAGGAAACTATTTCCAGGCCTTACTTTCCTAATTTGCGATGCGATCTAAGTACTAGGAGCCTACGGTCGTGAGCGCCTAGCACCATCTGGCGTACTCTTAAGTAGTGATAAATAATAGCTTCAGTATTATCACTATATACCAACTCATTGAAGTACCTTAGCCTTATATTTTCAAAATTGTAGACAGGTGGTTCTCATTGTGGTCACAAGACCAGCAACATCAGCATCACATGTGAACTTGTTAGAACTGCAGTCTCAGGCCTCACTCTAATTCTATTGAATCCAATTCTGGAGGGGAACAGCGATCTGTTTTAATAAATTCCCAGGATGAGACCGTGCACTGAAAAGCTTGAGGAACCACTGTTCTACTAGAGTAGGGTTTCTCAACTGTAGCACTATTGCCATTTAGAGCAGCATCTTCCTTGGGGTGGGTGCGCTGTTCTTCCTATTGTTGGATGTTTGGCAGCATCCCTAGCCTCCATCCATCAGATACAGATGTCAGGAGCACCCTACCCAGAGATTGAAGAACCAAAAAATTCTCTTTGCCAGATATCCCTTAGTTGGTAAAATCATCCCTGGTGAACCACTGTTCTAGGCCAATGCTTCTCAAATTTAATGTGCATATAAATCATCTGGATACACTGCTAAAATGTGACTGTGATTCAGAATGTGAGTGGGGCCCTCAATTGAGCATCTCTAAATAGGTGTTCAGAAACAAGCTGTGTCTTATATCCTAATACTGCTTGCATCAACTGTGTCATAAATTTAGGCATTTGGGATTAAAGCAAAAATCTAAAAGAGAAGGGTGAGCTTATGATAGGAAATTTACTTTTATAGTATCTGTTTCTTAATATGTAAACTAGGGATACATATCCCATCTTTATCAAATGCTATTTTGATAATAAAATTATGTTTGCAAGTAGCTAGAAATACAATCGCTTTAAAAAAAAAATCTTGTGTTATGGTTAATTTTCACCATAGAAGCTGATCACCTTCTTGGAAAAAGGTCTAGTACATTTAGTTCCATGCTAAAGGACCAAGACAAAAAAATATATATAAACTCTAAGGTAATGATAGGGCAATATGAAGTTATAAATTCCTTCTGAGCCTGTCTTAAGAAATGATAAAATATATCCAATCCCAGTACCATAAGAAGCCAAAAATAGAATTATCAGGTTCTAGGATATAAAATTTGTACCATACAGCCTAAGGCATTTAACCCAATAGGGCATTGTTCCCAGTCTCAACATCAAACCAGCCTAAAAAATATTTGACCAACTGTTTTGCTGCACTATAACTATTATTCCATCTAAGTGTGCAAATACAATACAGTACCAATCTTTTGCTAATGGGTAAGCATACCTCAGTTCTTCATATCCAACTCTTTAAGAGATTTTGTGCAGGTGGCTTCTAAAAAAATTACTACAACAAAGAGCTGTAGAGAAATGCTATAAAAGCCTCATATGAACAGAGTGGGTGACAGATTCTTTATCACTGTCTCACCAGAAAACTACTAAAGTTCCTGTGGAACCAAAGCAGAATTTTGCAAGAATATAACAGAATGGAAAGTAGCTGTGAAGCCCTGATGACTTGGACGTTAAACTGGTATCTTCTGATGATCATGAATTTATTGTAAAAAGAGAACATGTGCTAATAATCAGGAATAATAAAATTCATGTTGAGTCTAACTCAGTTGGTAGAGTGTTTGCCTCACAAGCACAAGGTCCTGGGTTCAATCCCCAGCACTGTGGGGAGGGGGGGGGGAGATTCATGTTGAATGGCTTAACATGCTGAAAATGAAACCAATAAGGTCAACTTTTAAGAGAGATGCCTCCATATGTGCTATCAAATATGCACATATTTTTACCTACAAGGTTCACTGCACGAACAGCTCGAGCAAGTTTCCCAAATTTCCAAGTACACTAGAACTGCTAATGGCTGCAAAGTTCCTACATTGTTAAATAAATAATAAACTGTTAAAGAGAGAGAAATGCTACATAAATGTAAAAACTTTGACTATAGTATGAATTAGTGAAGACTGTGGTCATGTAGTCAGTGGCTGGTTGGTTTGTTTTTGGTAACAGGAATTGAACTCAGGGGCACTAGGCCAGAGTTACATCCCCAGTCCTATTTTGTATTTTATTTAGAGACAGGGTCTCACTGAGTTGCTTAGCACTTTGCCATTGCTGAGGCTGGGTGTTTTTGTTTTCATTTAAAAAAATTTTTTTTTAAATAGTAGATGGACACAGTACCTTTATTTTTATGTGGTGCTGATGATCGAACTCAGTGCCTTGCATGGGCTAGGCAAGCACTTTACCACTGAGTCACAACCCCAGCCCTGAGGCTGGCTTTGAACTCGAGATCTTTCTGCCTCAGTCTCCTGAGCCCACTGGGATTACAAGCGTGTGCCACTACACCTGGCATCAGTGGTGTTTATAGAAAATAAAACAATCTGGAGTAAAAGCCATGAAAAGAAAATTTCCACAAGAGGAAGTTTAGAAGAAGGGTGTTCAGTGAAAAATTGAAATAAATGAGAAAAAATACACTGATTTTGTTAAAATTTTTTATATTAAAAAGTGGCATGACTTTTTATGTAGAACAAAAATCTTGGGAAGGCAAAATTGGATAAAACCATTAAAACAAAAATATAGTGCTTCAAGTGAATCCCATCACCTTGTGATATCCCTTATAAACAGTCTCTAAAGTAACACCAGATACTAGAACAGTCAATTCTAAGAACAAGCAGCAGTCCAGGGCCTCCCCACTATTTCATGCAATAACTGTTTAAGCCAGTATCTGTTTCCTTTCTATAAGCTCCCTCTATCTGAGGCATATAGTCCCTTTAGCAGGGGCTCAATCATAGCACTTAGATGGAGTGTCTCTTGGCATCTAGTGCAACTCCCAAAGAATGGCATGAAGGCAAACAAAGCATTGCCTAGGACTCCACAATGCTGCCCTTGGAGGCTTACAAAACAGTAGTTAAAAGTCTTGGAGTGTGCACCACATTGCCAGCAATGGGATGTGTCACAATAGCAGATGTCAAAAGAGTTACGCTAGTATTTCTCTTTAAAGTACATCTGAAATAGAAAAATCTTTAATATACACCATTTGTAAACAAAATTGCACTTGATTTTGCTTTTTAAAAAATCTGAATCTCACTGTAACTGTTTCTCTCTTTCTCTCCCTTTTCCCCCTTTTGATCATCGATAGAATCATGGCTCCTTTACTCAGAAGGGCCCTTTTTATTCAAAACCACCTCTGTAAGATGTGACCTAAACTTCTCAGGAAACTGAAAGATACTTAACAATTTCCCCTATCACCTATGCAACTCCCTAAATAAATAAAAATTACAGGCAGTTGCTCCTGGAGATTACATATTATGGTGTTGACGGCAAAGTCCCTTAGAAGACATTAAACTTTTTAGTTTGACATATTAAACAACTGAAACAAAGTTCAGGAACAACACATAAGTTGCAATAAACATCCATGTCAGGGTTTGGGAGGGAAAGGGCATCGATGTTGTAAATAAGCTTGTAGATTTTTCTCATCCTATGAATGTGTTTTCAATAAGATATTCTCCTTGTTCTGACACCTTTCGCCAGCTCCAATGCACAAAGACCAAGGAACAGATCAGGATGTCACTGCCTCCTTTAATCCCATGGAACAATGGAGAAGACTGACACAGAAGCTGATCTCTTCCCTGATACAAGCCATCTGCAACTTCAAATCTTCCCATTCTTTACTCCATTTTGGACCTTTCAAAGTGTGTGATCATTCGTTCCTAGGGAGTAAAAAAAACCAAAACATTTATTCTAAGTATATTAATTCAAAATAGTATACATTCCAAATATCTTATATGTAAACTATCCAAGTATATATTTTCCATAATACATATCTTAATTCCTTCAAGCAATGGTGTCTGATTATCTGTGAAGATTTTGAAACATACAAATGTCCAAACCCCATCCAAAATCAAATGAATCGAAATGGCTAGTCTTTGGGACAGCAAACCATAACTTAGGAGGAAATGTGTATTCTGAGTCAATTAAAAGATTGAACAAATATTATTAAGGTTTAATAAGGATCTGTACCTCAATTAATTCAGGAATTTAACTTGAAAAACCAATCTAGGATGTGAACAAAGATTTAGCCACAATACTCAGCATTACAACCAAATACTAAAAAGAATCAAGAGTCCAAAAATAAACTGTATCTTGGGGCTGGGGTTGTGGTTCAGTGGTAGAGGACTCACCTAGCTTATGTGAGGCACTGCATTCGACCCTCAGAACCACATAAAAATAAATAAAATAAAGGTATTGTGTCCAACTACAACTAAAATACAAATATATATTTTTTAAAAAGCTGTATCTTTACAATGAAATTAACTTTTAAAAATTACACTGGCTGAGAAAGCTCTAGAAACCTGCTGAACAACGTGCATACAGTTAACACTCTACTTGAGAATGGCTAAGAGAGTAGATCTTATGTTTACTGTAAGTTTTAAAGATCATGTAAAAATTATAATTCTAAAACAGTATCGATACTACCACATTTCAACTAAGAAAATTAATGTACTACCATTAAATCTGCCATGCAATTTTTTTACAGTATTTTTCTCATTTTCCTTTGCTTCATTTGTTAGTAAGTACCTATCACAAATATATCCCAAACTGACAGAACTGTAAATCCTCTTTGAATAGTTAATTACATCAGATAATTAACTATCTTTTCCTGTTTTTCTTAGAAATACTCATCCTAAAATTCTGTTTTCCTTTCTCATTCTAGCTGTTCTCCAAGTCTGTTGCCCAGCTGTCTCTGAAAGAATTTCTTACATTGTCATACTAAGAATTTGCCTTGCCTCTCTTGTATTGGATCCTTTATTTCCTGGATCCCAAAACTTTCTATTAGTTTTCTCATTTCCATGGAGAACATTTTGCAGTACTTTACTTAGAGGCACACAAAGGATATTAATTCTTATGTGACTGAAATATCTTTACTTTAACCTATTTTATTTGGGTATAGTTGTAGGTTAAAAAAATTTTTTTTTCTAGGTCTGGGATTATAGCTCAGTGGTAAAGTGCTTACCTAGCACATGTGAAGCACTGGGTTCAATCCTCAGCACCACATAAAAATAAATAAAATAAAAGTATTGTGTCCATCTACAACCCAAAAAAAATGTTAAAAATTTTTTTTCTCAGAATTCAAAGGCATTGTGCTACTATATTCTGGTTTTTATTAGAAGTTATTGTTATGTAATTTGTTTCTTCTATAATTGATTTAAATTCTTTCAAGTTCTGTAAAAAGAAAGGCCTTAAGGAAAGTGACATCAGCACACTGGCAAAACAAAAATTGCTGGATCCTCCTACCTCCACAAACTCACTGATTCAACAATACACAGAACAATTCCTGTTGTGGGAAATCCTGAAAACAGTTGAGGGGCTCTTGTACCATGGAGTAGAAAGAACTAAACCAACTGTATCAAAGCCAAGAAGAACAAGTGAGGTTCCCCTTCTGTCATAATGTACTCCTCAAACCCTGGACAGTGCCACATGAACTGTAGGAAATCTTTACCTCCCTCAGGAAGGAGGGAAGAACTTGAACCTATATCCACATCCTCACTTTTCTAGAAGCTTCCTGAAGGACTGGTTTTTGTCTTGACTTTTGTCTTAAAAAACAAACGGCCCCAGGTTAAAAGTCATGGATAACCAAGGTTTGCTTTGGACTAGCAATCACACAACTAACCAGCACCACCACCTGAGCCTCGCAAGTTCAGTGTAGAGCAGGTAAAAAAAAAAATCCCTAAATCCCAGCTTCTCCTTGAGGAAGAAAGAGTTGGACTATGATTCCAACATTCCAAAGTTTCAGGAAGTTGCCTGATGGATTGGCTTCTGTCTGAGAACATAGTAGAACCCCTGTACTTAAGGTGCCTAGGGCCCAGTGTGAACAAAAAAAAAGAGCTTGAGGCATGCTGCTGCTCACAGTGCAGCAGACACCAGAGAGATTAAGAGATTATAAATTCCTGGAGGAAAGATAGCAGATCCCTCTGACTGTGAATTCATGTGTATAAGTACAGAGAAGATGCATATGCAGAGAAGGATGGAGTTTTCCAGAGTCTCTGGCCAATCTGATTTGTGAGGGTCTTCTGTACAAGGCACATCTATGAAGACTGAAAGTGGTGATTTACTTTCTTTCTTTCTTTTTTTTTTTTTTTTTTAAGGCATCCCTGGGTGGGCACTACTTTCTTTTTTAATGAATAGACACTAACACAGAAAATTAAGCAAAATGGAGAAAAAAGGAAAAAGGGACCAAACAAAGGAGGGAGATAAATCTGTAGAAACTGACCCTAACAAATAAACAGAGGTTCAGAATTACCTAAGAGAATTCAAAATATCGAGATCAGGATAACAAACTACTTTAACAAGTTCAGAACAATGCATGAATAAAGTGAGAATTTCAACAAGATAGAAAATTTTAAATATGCAAACTGCAATCTAGAAGAAATGGATAAACCCCTAGAAACAAAAAACCCCACCAAGACCAAATCATGAAGAAAATTATAAGACCTATAGCTAGATTTAATCAGGAACAGATGGCTTTACTAGTGAATTCTACCAAACAGAGTTAAAGACAAATTTAAACTCTTCCCAAAAAGTGAAGACAAAGAAATTCATTTCAAAGGAACGTTCAAATGGACTCTATGAGGTCAGCATTACCCTGATATGAAGGCCAAATAAAAGGCACTGTAAGAAAACTAATAAAACTGATGAACACCAATGCAAAAATCCTCAACAAAACAAAAACAATTTGACAGCACATTAAAAGGATCACACACCATGATCAAGTGAGATTTATTCCTGAAATGCAAGGAACATTCAACATATAAAAATCAATATGATACAACACATTAACATAAGGAAGAACGAAAACCACATGATCAGATCAATTGTACAGAAAAATATCTGCCAAAATTTACCACCCTTTCATGACAAAACTCAACAAACTAGGAATACTAAGGAATCACTTCAACATAATAAAGCACATAAGTGAGTACTGCAATTAACCTCATACACAATGATGAAAAACTAAAAGCTTTTCTATGATCATGAAGAACACAAAAATGTCAAATCTCACCATTTCTCCAGTCAACACAGCACTAAAGTCCAGCACTAAAGCCAGAACAATTAAGAGGGAGGCAGGGAGGGAGGGAGGAAGGGAGAGAGGGGGTGAGCGAGGGAGGGAGAAAGGAAGAGGAAGGGAGGAAGGAAGGATATTCAAGTCAAAAAACAAAGAAGTAAAATAAACCTGGTAGAATAATTGAATTCCCTAATGCTGCATGATACAAATTTAAAATATGATAATTGCATTTCTTTCTTTTTCTTTTCTTTTTTTAACAGTGCTGAGGACTGCCTTGTGCATATAGGTAGGTAAGCACTCTATCACTGAGTTACCCAAGCCCGCAGGCCCAATCAATTACTAACAAAGAACTATCCAAAAAAGACATTAAGAACACAAACTCATTTACAATAGTAACAAAAAGAAAAAAAAAAACTTAGAATAAAAGAGGTAAATGACTTATGCATTAAAAACCATAAAAATCAATGAAAATTAACGATGACACAAATAAATACAAAGATATCCCATGTTCAAAGGTTGGAAGACTTAACGTTAGTAAAATACCTGTACTACTCACAGCAATCTACAGATTCAATGCAATCCCTATTAAAATACCAATCTCATCTTTTATAAAAACAGGGGGAAAAAAGTCCTAGAATTCTTAAGGAATCACAAAGAACCCCAACAGTTAAAACAATCTTGAGAAAAAAGAACACCACTACCTGACTTCAAAATATATTACAATGCTACAGTAATTGAAAGAACATGATACTGGCATCAAGACTGACACAGACCAATGAAACAAAACAAAATGCCCAGAAACAAAATACACAATATATAGTATGATCTGTGAAAAGGGTGTAAAATGGGGAAAGGATAGGTTCTTCAACAAATGGTGCTGGAAAAACTGGATATTCACATGCAAAACAATAGACTTGGACCATAATCTTATAATACATACAGAACAGATTAAAGACTTAAAACATAATATCTGAAACTACAAAACTTCTAGGAGAAAACATAAGGTTCTTGACACTGATATTGGCAATGATTTCTTGGATATACACCAGAAGCACAGGCAACGAGTACAAAATTGACCCAGAGAATTCAAGCTGAAAAGCCTCTGCACTGCACAGGAAAAGACAGCATGAGAAGCAACATATGGAACAGAAGGAAATAGTGGAAAACCATGTACTTGATATGGGGTTAATACCCAATATACCAGAAACTCCTAAAACTCAATAGCAAAAAAGTCAACTAAATTTAAAAATGGACAAATGGCCAACAAAAGTGTTTGTGTGTGTGTATGTGTGTGTAAATGCTCAGCATCACAAATCATCAGGGAAATGCAAATCAAAACTACAATGAGATAATCACCTCATAACTATTAAGATGGCCATTACCAAAAAGCAAAAAATAGTAAATAGTGGCAAGACTGTGGAGAAAATGGATCCTGGAGTCCTACTGGTGAGACTGTAAAATGGTATAGTCACTACAGTAAATAGAAGGTTCCTCAAAAAATTAAAAATAGAACTACTTTTATGATCCAGCAATTCCACTTCTGAAAAGAACAAAAAGCAGGCTCTCAAAAAGATATCTGTATTCACATGTTCACTGCAGCATTATTTACAATAGTCAAGGTATGGAAATAATAAGAAAAATGTCAAATATCACACACACACGCACACGCACACAAACACACACCAAAGAATACAATTAAGTTTTAAAAAGAGAAGGAAATCCTGCCATAGGTGAAAAAAAAGATGAACTTTAAGGAGCTTATGTCAAGTGAAATAAGCACATTCTAGAAGATAAATACTGCATGACTCAGCTTGGTATGAGGTATCTAAAATAGTCAAATTCATGGAAGAAAGTAGAATGATAGATGCTATGAGCAGGGGGAGCTGCCATTTAACAGGTATAAAGTTTCAGTTAAATAAGAATTTCTATAAATTTAATGTATAACATTGTTATACATAACACTTATAAGTGTTATACATAACACTTAATACTGTAATGTAGACTAAAAATATTTTTAAGAATAGATCTTATTGTAATATTTTCTGACCACAAAAAAGGTTTCACTATCACATATACTTGCAAAGTCCTGCATAATTTATTCACAAAAGAAAACATGAACACCTGTACCTTAGATAGAGCATTAATCTCCAGAATATACAAAGAACGCAAAAAACAACACCAAAAAAACAAATAATCCAATAAATAAATGGGCAAAGGAACTGAACAGGCACTTCACAGAAGATATACAAGTGGTCAACAAATACATGAAAAAATGTTCAACATCTCTAGCAATTAGAGAAAAGCAAATGACAGAGATTTCCTCTTACTTCAGTCAGAACGGCAATTATTAAGAATACAAGTAATAACAAATGTTGGTGAGGATGTGGGGAAAAATGTACACTCATACATTGCTGGAGGGACTGCAGATTGGTGCAAGTATCTGGAAAGCAATATGGAGAATCCTCAGAAAACTTGGAATGGAAACACCATTTGACCCAGTTATCCCATTCTTTGGCATATACCCAAAGGACTTAAAATCAGCATACTACAGTAATGCAGCCACACCAATGTTTGTAGCAGCTCAATTTACAATAGCTAAGCTAAAGAATCAACCTAGGTGCCATGCCATTCAACAGATGAATGGATAAAAAAATATGGTATATACACAAAATGGATTATTACTTAGCTATAAAGAAGAATGAAATTTATGGTAAATGGTTGGAACTAGAAACTATTGTGCTAAGTGAAATAAGCCAGTTCCAAAAAAACAAAGGTTGAATGTTCTCTGATATGTGGATGCTAACCTGTAACAATAGAGGGTAGGGAGGAGAAGTATAGAAGTTCATTGGATTAGACAAAGGGGATGAAGGAAGGGAGGGGTGATGGGAATAGGAAAGACAGTAAAATGAATCAGACATAACTTTTCTTTACTCATATATGAATACATGACCAGTGTAACTCCACATCATGTTCAACCACAAAGGTATCATAATTGTAATGGGTTGTACCCCGTGTGTGTGTGTGTGTGTGTGTGTGTGTGTCAAAATTAACTCTACTGTCATGTATATCTAAATACAACAAATAAATAAATAAATAGATAGATAGATAATTGTTATCAGGCCACCAAAAATTTGGTGGTAACCCTTTACTTCCATGAATGGCACAGTCAGGTATCATGCAGTCAGATCTCTGCACAAACACAGCATGGCTAGAGCTGAAACCAAAGAGAAATCCTGATGGCAAATAATCAGCAGAGGAAGATCCCAAGACAACTCCAAGATGGAGACCTGAGAATTGCAAAATACACCACAGAAAGCAAAGTGCTATGTGGATAGGTTAAAACGAATTCCTATGATCCCAGGCCACAATTCTTAAAATAAGACTTCATGTGAAGCCTTTTATTGAATTGTATGGAGGCATATTAAATTTTAAAAATCAACATGAACATCAGCATTACTAATTATAATCCTGATCATCTGAAGATGATAGTGAAACGAACATGAAATATAACAGGTAACAAAATAATTTACATTTTGTTTTGGTCTACACCATTCCTTTCTCAATACTTTTATTAGTTTTGCCAAATTTAGCTACATAAGGGAAAAATTTTAATTTCTTAGAGACAGTATTTTTTACTCAATTTAAGTGAAAATATTCTCAAGTCTGAATATACTACTCTGAAAAAGAAAAAAGGGGGACATGCTAGACAGACATAAAAAAATGAAACCTTGAATGGTTAAGTTCTAATATTAGTATTTCCATTCTTGTTCCTTTCAACTATACCTATTAAAATTCTTCAATTTATAGTGAGTAAAAATAAGTAGAATTTCCCTATACAGAGGATTCATGACTTGCTATTAAATTGCTAGATCCAAAGAGTTATTGCACATTTCATTACTAACCTCATCTGAATCCAGAAGGGCTGGAAGGGCTCTGCAGAGAGAAAAACACTAAATTAAACAATGTAAAATAAAGCCATAATTGGTTCAAAAAAGACAGTGGAATAATGAATGTAAAGGTTTTTTTTTTGTTTTTTTGGTTTTTTTTGTACCAAATTTTGAATCTTGGGGCACTTAACCACTAAGCCGCATCCCCAGTCATTTTGTATTTTATTTTGAGATAGGTCTCACTAAGTTGCTTAGGGCCTCACTAAGTTTCTGAGGCTGGCTTTAAACTTGCGATCCTCCTGCCTCTGTTTCCCAAGCCACTGGGATTACAGATGTGCACCACACCATGTCCCCTTATGAATGCAATTTAAAGTTTTCTTGTGATTTAAGATTTCTATCTTATCAACACTCCTTTAAGAGGGGGAAAACACAAATAAAATAAACAAGAATCAGAGTTACTTAGAATCGTATAGAAAACAACAAATGTGATAGAATCATGTTTCATTAATATTACAGCTCTGGAAAGGAATGCAAAAATTTCAAAAGTACTCTCCCATTGATTTTAGGAAGATCTATAGCTAAATATTTCTAAGGAGAAATGTCATCTGAATAAATAATCCCCTATTTCTAATCTAAAATCACTCTTCAACACCTTAAATTCTCATGAATATACTCCTCAGCTCTTTCATTTAAAACAAAAAAGTAGTACTAACTTTGAAATTGGAGTCTGTCTTTGTTTTTTGTTTTTTGTTTTTTTTGGTACCGGGGATTGAACTCAGGGGCACTGAAGTGCTAAGCCACACCCCCAGCCCTATTTTGTATTTTATTTAGGGACAGGGTCTCACTGAGTTGCTTAGTGCCTCGCTTTTTGCTGAAGCTGGCTTTGAACTCATGATCCTCCCACCACAGCCTCCTGAGCCACTAGGATAATAGGTTGTATCACCACTCTGGGCCTGAAATAGGATTCTTACAGTAATGACTCAAATACTTACACATCTGTCACAGAAGAAGGAACATTTTCTTCTACCCACTTCAAATCATCTTCCTGCTGGGAACATAAAAACACCAATCGTTACTAAACACACTGTGTAATACATCAAGTATTTAAGATCTTTAGTCTTTTTTAACTCTAAGTAGTCACTGCTCATAGGAAACTCAAATTGTTAAAAGAAATTTTAATTATCTTCAACCATTGTCATTCCTGGTAATCAGTGCTCTACCCTTACCTCTGTGAGTTCAACATTGTTGGGTCCCCTATAGAAGAGAGATCATGCGGTATTTGTTTTCTTTTGCCCAGCTTTTTTCACTTAACAAAATGTCTTCCAGGCTCATCAGTGTTGGTGAGAATGACAAGGTTTCCTATTTTAAGACTGAACAGAATTAAATTGTGTATATATCTACATTTTCTTAATTCATTCATCTACTGACTACCACTTTGGTTGATTCTGTATCTTTGCTATTGTGAATGCTGCAATGGACATGGGAATGCAGATATCTCTTCAACATACTGATTTCCTTTGAAAATACACCTAGTAGTGGAATTGATGGATCATATAGTTCTTTTTTTTTTTTTTTGTGGTGCTGGGGATTGAACCCAGGGCCTTATGCTTGTGAGGCAAGCACTCTACCAACCCATAGTTCTATTTTTGAGAAACTTCCATACTGGTTTTCATAATCATGACACTAATTTACATTCCTACCAACAGTGTGCAAGGGTTCCCTTTATTCCACGTGCTCATCTTTTGTCCTTTTGACAACAGCCATTCTAATGGGTATGAGGTAATTTTTCATTATGATTTTAATTCACAATTTCTAATTGTGATGATGGGCAGTTTTTCATAAACCTGTTTATATTTGAATATCTTTTGAGAAATGTCTGTTTAGGTCTTTGGTCTGTTTTTTATGGGGCTGTTTTCTTGCTATTGAGTTGTCTTGAGTTCCTTATATAAACTGGATTTTAACCCCCTTCAGATTCATGGTTCACAACTATTTACTCTCATCCCATAAGGTGTCTTTTCATTCTGCTATTTCCTTTACACTACAGAAACTATTTTTAGTTTGAGGTAATTTCATTTCTTTATTTTTGCTTCTGTGGCCTGCACTTTTGAAGTCATACTCAAAAAAAATCATTACCCAGACTAATATTATAGAACTATTCCTGTTTTTTCCCAGTAGTTTTACAGTTTCAGGTGTTACGTTTAAGTCCTTAATCCATTTTGCATAGATCTGTATATGGTGTGACATAAGGGTCTAATTTCATTATTCTGCATATGTCTATCCAGTTTTCCCAACACCCTTTAATGAAAAAAGAATCCTTTCCCTATTTTGTGTCCTTGGTACTTTTGGAAAGAATCAAGTGACCATAAATGAATTTACTTCTAGATTTTCTATTCTGTTTGCTTTTTTTGTGTGTGTGGTACTGGGGATTAAACCCAGGGTCTTGTGCAAGCGACCCAAGCACTCTACCAACTGAGCTATATCCCCAGTCCTCTATTCTGTTCCATTGGTCCATGTGTCTGTTTTTCTGCCAGTACCATGCTATTTTGATATTACAGCCTAGCAGTTATGTTTTTTCTTCTTCCTGGAGGAGGGGTGAAATGGTATCCTAGGGCTCAAATCCAGGGCCTCATACATGCTAAACATAAGGTCTACCATTGAGCTATATTCCCAGATCCATGTAGTACATGAAGTCAGGTAGTATGCTGCCTCCAGCTTTGTTTTTGTGCTAAGGAGTACTTTGGCTATTAGGAATCTTTTGTGGTTCCTTATACATTTTAGGATTATTTTTTTCTATTTCTGTGAGAAAATGTCATGAAATTTTGATGGAATGCACTGACCTGCTTTGGGTAGTACTGTAACAATATTAAGTCTTCTAATCTAATGAACGCAGATATTTTTCATTTATTTGTGTCTTCTGAAATTTCTTTCAATATGTTATAGTTTTCAGTGTACAAGTTTCTTTTTACTTCCTTGGTTAAGATTATTCCTGAGTAGTCTATTTTTCTATAGATATTATAAACAGGATTACTTTTTTGATTTCTCTTTCAAATAGTTCAACACTAGTATACAAAAATGAAATTGATTTTTGTATGCTGATTTGTATCCTGCAACTTTACTAAATTTGTTTATTGGTTTTAACAGTCTTTTGGTGGAGTCAACAGTTTCTATATGTAAGATGTCACCTGCAAACACAAACAATTTAACTTCCTTTCCAACTTAGATACTTTTTACTTCTTTCTCTTGTCTACTTGCTCTGGGTAAGATGAAATAATTTCATTTTTAAAATCATGTAACAGAAATACAAAATAATGTCATACAGCCTTAAATATTCTCTTCTCAGTGGCCTAATTAGTTTGTTTCAGGCAGTCTTTGGTCCTTAAGGTTGAGATAAACTCTAAAGCCCTTTTATGAAGACTGAATGCTCAGTTCTTAGACCAAAAACATTAAGGTTTTTACTACATAAAAAAGACCTTAGGAGACCTCAGGAGGCTAAGACAAGAGGATGGAGAGTTCGAAGCCAGCCTCAGCAATGGTGAGGTACTAAGCAACTCAGTGAGACCCTGTCTCTAAATAAAATACAAAATAGGGCTGGGGACGTGGCTCAGTCCTTGAGTTCAATCCTGGGTACCTCCCCCCCAAAAGACTTTAGGTTATTAATGTAACGATTACTTCACTGATGAAAAACATTAAACAGAACAATTAGATTGGGCTGGTATTTTTTCAAAATATACTTAGAGAGTACCAGACCCTAGACTCACTTGCTGCCTGTTTTTAGAAATATAAATGTAACGAGTAAGACTGTAAAGTACGCCTAATTATAGAATAGGTACAAAAATCCTTAAGGTCTAACCATAACTACTAGGTTTCACCAAGGGCTAATAGACCATGCAAAAACGAAAGAGGAAGGGAAAAAGAGTCATACTTACTGCTTTGTTTACTTTACTATTTCCATTAGGTTCTTGTTTGGTACTTCTCATTTTCATTCCTTCTGTACAGGGGGAAAAAACAAAAACAAAAAACACCCACAGATATGTTAAATTGTCAACAGATCAGCAATGAACACAAAATTGAATTCAGAGCTTTATTTTAAGCTTACTACCTCTGTGAACTATACAACAGATATCTCTCCATCTTTACATTTATGTTCACAAACAAAACTGTTATAAAATAATAATAAACTTATATGAAAAAAAAATTTCAACAAATAAAAGGTGAATTTTATCACTACCAAAGCTTTCTTTCAGCATAGGTTCCTTTTGTTCATCTTCCTCCTCCTCTTCAGACAATGGTGAAAAGGCAAACCTGACAGAACAAGGGCAGAATAGAAAGAAAAATCAGAAAACTATGAAAACTGTTCTACTATTTGGATTACCCCAACCCCCAGTACTAGCAATTAAACCTAGGAATACTTTACCACTGAACTACATCCCCAGCCCTTTTTAGCTTTTTATTCGGAGACAGAATCTCACTAAGTTGCAGAGGCTGGTCTTGAACATGTGATCCTCCTGCCTCAGTCTCCCCAGTAGGTGGGATTATAGCAGTGTGCCAGCATTCCCAGCTATTACCTGAATGTTACAAGACTTAAATAATTGCAATTGCAGTAAACTTCACAAAATCACAGTTTAGGGAATACTAATTCCTCCCCTTCAGAGAGTTCTTAAATGTCTATATTAGCAAGAGAGAAGCAGAAGAGTCCCATATTGAGTGCAGGCTACCTGTGACCTTAAGACAAGTTACTTAATCTCTTTGTACTCCTGGTTTCCTCATATGTGCATGGGGGTAATACAGCATTACTTAAAACACTCATGGAGGTATTTTGTGCTTATAACAATACCTGAAACTTTTAGCAAGCATTCAGTAAGACTATGTATCATACAAAGGAAAGTTTCATCCAATTTACAATCTCAGCCTCCAAATTGAGAGTTAAGGAAAGCCTAATCTTGTGTGTTCCAGGTAATTTAAAACTTATTTCCAAGTGGGGAGCTCATAAGATGAAGGTCTGATTGGGTACACCTCTGATGTTGCTCCCTCACACCTCCTAAGTGACTCAGTAAAGCAGCTGCCACAGCTTTAGCTTTGATCTCACTATGTACTTTCCATTTCATTGTTACCTAATATTTTCATTCTGCTTGTTTTTATTGCCCTTTCATCATGAAAACTTTTTGATAAGCGAGAAATGCAGAATGTCTATCACTTGTTAAAGGGTAACAAATGTCATGATAAATATCATAAATAATAATACCTGATTGCATCTAAAGTCAGAATAAGATGAGGAGAACCACTCTTACCACCTCTACTTTATGTTATATAGGAAGACCTAGCCAATATAATAAGAATCAGAAATGAAGTAGGAAGATTGTCATTAGACAAAAACCTCTCTGAAGTGAAATTGTCAAAAGTAACAAGATAACATAGGAGGGTTGATGGTTATGATAAATATGTAAAAATCAACAGCACTTAGCTGGGTCCAGTGGCACTTGCCTATAATCCCAACTATTCAGGAGGCTGAGTCAGGGGGATTCCAAGTCAAGGCCAGACTCATAGCTTAGTGATACCGTCTCAAATTTTAAAAAGGTTAAGAAGGTAGCTCAGAGATAGAGTACCCCTCGGTTCAATCCCCAGTCAGGGGAGCAGGTGGAATGGGAGTGGTTGGATGGGGGGAAATCAGCATTCCAACATATTTGGAAAAACCATATGCAGTACTTTTTTTCTTTCTTTCTCTTTTTTTTTTTTGTACTATTTTTGAAGCTTGCATTCATACAAAAAATTAAGTAAAACATAACTGAAGCACTAAAAGAATGGAAATAACATATCTAAAGATAGAATTATCAAAAAGATATACAATTTCCCTCATTAGTTCAATGATGCAACTAAATTCTAATCATATCTTTATAAAGTTTTCCTGGAATTAAACAAGCATGTTAATTTTTAAAATTAACATTTTTTAAAAAAGAAGATTAAGGATAAAGGTTTAAACACTCCAGATACTAAGATTTATCAGGAAGTTATGTAATTAAACCAGGGTACTGATGCAGGAACAAAGTAACAGAAAAAAGAGACCCAGAATCAAACAATTCTTGGTGAAAGAAAGCTTTGATGGAGAATGAAAAAAAAAATATATGTACATATATATATACATATATATATACAAAAAATATATATATATAAATAAATAAAATAATCTTCTGACCTCACCTTAGGCTAGAAAAGGATTTCTTAAATAAGATACAAAGTATAAAATCCATAAAGAAAAAATGACAATTGTGACCTCATATTTTTGCTTGTGTGTGTGGGGGAGTAGTACCAGGGATTGAACTCAGGGGCACTGGACCACTGAGCCACATCCCCAGCCCTATTTTGTATTTTATTTAGAGACAGGGTCTCACTGAGTTGCTTAGTGCCTCGCCACTGCTGGGGTTGCTTTAAACTCTCCTGTCACAGTTTCCTGAGCTGTTGGGATTACAGGTGTGTGTCACTGCATCCAGCTATTTCTGCATTTTTATATGGACAAAAACAGCACAGAAAAATTAAAGTAATGAACTAGAAAAGAATATCTCCAATACTATGAGAAAACAAATATTGGCACTTAAAATATATTAAGAATTACTACAAATCAATATGTAAATGACTCCATGGTTTGAAAAGTTTCTCCCTTCTAAACTCGTGTTGAAATTTCATTCTCAGAGTAACAGTATGCGAGATGGGGCTTAATGGGAGGTTTTAGATTGTGAGGGTTGTGCCCTGGTTAATGGACTGATTCTGGTATGAAAAAGGCTTCTGCAAGTGGGCTCTGCCTCTTTCTTTCTGTCTTCACCACGTGATGACATAGTAAGAAGGCCCTCACCAGATTCTGGCACCTTGATCTTGGACTTCCCAGCCTCCATAACTGTGAGCCAATGAATTTCTCTTCATTATAATTACCCAATCTGTGGCATTTTGTTAAAATGAACTAAACAATGATCGATAAGCCAATAAAAAAAAAAGCCAGATATAACAGGTTAATTCACAAAACTATATGACCATTAATATATAAAAGATAAAAAAATAGTTGAAACTTAAATGCAAATAAAAACTACACTAAATATTAACTCTATCCACTATACCTACAAAAATTAAAGTAATAAGGGGAGGGGGAAAGCTCTTTTCATACTATTGTTACATACACAATTTGTTTGAGGTTTTTTATGAGAATGCAATCTGGAAAATACTTTCAAAGTTAAAAATATGCATACCCTTTAACCCAACAATTAGAAGCACACTAATTAAATACTGAACATCTGTTATGTGCCAGTGTGCAATGAAAAATTAACCTTATGTAACCAACGGTGGTCTGATCATTCCCCTTGACTACTGGGAAGTAATCTCTGTAGCACTGGATTATCCTGCCCAATGGGAATGTTTTTGTTTGCCTGGGAGATTGGCTAACAGTTTAACAGTGTGATTTATGATAGGGGCTTCGGCTCCATCACATCAGTTCCAACCTCTGGAGAACTGAAGACTAAAGGTATTAGCCCAACTTTCAAGAGGACAGTACCTGAATGAATCCCATTGAAAACTCTGGACACCAAAGGTTCAGGTCACTATCCTGGACAGCAATACTCTGTATACTGTTACTAGAGCCAATGTCATCTGTAACTCTATGGGGACAGAATTAAAAGTTTCCATTTAGAGAAGTTTCTGTTTAGGCTCCTCCTGAACTCTGCCCCATGTGTTTCTTCTCTTGGCTGATTTTAATTGGTACCTTTCCTGTGTAATAAATCATAGGTAGCTATGAGCATTACCAGCTTTCACTAAGTTCTGTGAGTCCTAGCAAATGACCAAAGCTGAAAGTGGTTTTGGGAACCTCCAGGCTTTGTAACTGAGGCCAGAAGAGAGACCTGTCTAATGGGGACCATCCCCATGGACTTTGTAGTTTGGCTAACTATGGGTACTTTGAGTCAGAAGTCAGATTCACTACAACAACCCTGAAATCACTGAAACATGTGGTTTAAGAATGTAAATGATGAGAGGGTGGGAGTTAGTGAAACTGAATCACCACTGGCACAGAAACAATCATGAAATGGAACTGCAGCTGTGCTGTTATCATTACTGGAGTTAAAAATTACCAACAAAATTTAGAAATGATGGCTCCAACTCCTGGGGAGTTGGCTCAATGGATATATAAGAAAATGGAAGTAACAAGAAAGAAGAAAAATGCATAACCCCCTTGGTTACTGTTTTCTGTAATAGCTAAAATGAAAATAAGGAAGAGTGTTGGAGCAGATCCTTATGATGGGTTATACTTCAATGGGCCCCTACCAAAAAAAACCTCATGTAGGCCTATCTGACACTGCCAAGTTGGGACTCTTGCTAGCTGAGCAGTTACAGCCATGTCTGAATCACTTCAAGGGGAAAAACTATGCTAAAACAATACAGAACAAAGGTTAGAATTATTTGTAAGAGAATGGACCAAAGAAGGGGGAAATAAAGAGGTGAGAGCCAAGGGACTTGTCCCAGCAGAGTGGAAGTCTTTAAACAGTTATTAGAAAATGGGATAAGCCAGGTATGGCAGTGTGTGCCTGTAGTCCCAGCTATTCAGGAGGTGGAAGCAGGAGGATCACTTGAGCCTAGGAGTTCTAGGTCAGCCTAGCAGAATAATAAGATTGCCAACCAGAAAAGGAAGGAAGGAAGAAAAAATGAAAAAGGGAAAGCAAAGAAGGAAGGAAAGGAGGAAAAAGGGAGAGAAAGAAAAAAGACAAAAAGAGAAAGACAAGGAAAAAGGGGGGACAGGGAGGAAGGGGGAGGGAAAAGGGAAGGGAGAAGGGAAGTGAGAAGGGAAGGGAATAGGGAAGGGAAAAGAAAAGAGGGAAGGGAAGGGGGAAGTGAAGGAAAGGGGAAAGGGGGAAGAAAAGGGGAAAGGGTGAAGGGAAGGGTGAAGGGAAGGAAAGGGAAAAGGAAAAGGAGGATGTTGAAACACCCTAGAACTGGAAATAACCCAAATACCCATTAAATGGGGAAAAGTTAATTTAACTGTACTACATCTATATCATGTAATATGTCATCCGTGAAAATGAATGAACTGAAACAAGTTTCCTGATAGAAATTTGTATAATGCACTGTTAACTGAGTATAAGAAGATTCTAACTTAAACAGGGAATAAAATGGGGAAAGATATATCACATTAAGCTGCTAGTAACACTGAAGTCATGGGGCATGGGGGCAATGTTTAAAGGAAAAGAGAAATGAAAAGGGAAGGTGATACAAAACTTTTTTTAAAGACCAAGGAAGCAAAATATTTTAAATACAGATATAGCTAGCAAGTCCCTAGTATTATCTATAGATGGATTTAAAAGGAGAGTCTCCAAAATATCTATAGGTTCTTTTTGAACAGTGTGATTTCAGATCTCTATTTTTTTTGCATGGCTTTTCTCTGTTGCTTGACTTTCTTTCACTGATATATTTAATTATAAAATCAGCTGTTCAAACTGGACACAGTGGTGTCCCCTATAATTCAAAGCTACTAGGAGGCTGAGGCAGGAGGATTTTGAGTTTGAGCACAGTATGGGCAATACAGCAAGACCCCATTTCATAAAAAGAGCTGTTTAGTTACACCCTTTCCTTCTCTGATGTAACTGATATAATCTCATAATTGTGTAAATACAAAAGAGGAGAGAAGGGGTTAAAAAAAAAAACAAGGGAAACAAAGGCATGGATATCCTCAAATTAATAACAGGCAGTTCTTTAATAACTAAAATTTGTGTATAGTTGAACAAATCAAATATACATGTGGATTTTTAATTCCTAAGTCAGTCACTTAAGTCTTCATTTTATCCTACTGTTATAAAGTGAGTTGGGTTGGGCCTACAGAAATTTATCTTTCCTTTACCTATGTAATTATCAGAAGACGTCAGGAGTTGAAAGGGACCTCATATCATTTGATATAATTCCTCATCATTATACAAAAAGGAAACTGAGGCCCCGAGAAATGAAGAGACAGCATGCCAAAATCACAAAGCAAATTAAGGAAAGCGGAGAAAGGAACCTAATTCAATTGCTTCCAGTCCCTATGTTCCTTCCACTATATGACACAGCTGACACACTCCTCTAAAGCACCACTCCTAATTCATGAAATAGCTATTTAACCATTAGCAGAGTAAGTAAAAGATTCCAAGAACCTCTGGTTATTTGCTGATGGCCTCCATAGAACCATGATGACAAAGAGGATCATGGAGAACAGCAACCGCCAGATGGCATCGTCCACCCACAGTTCCCGCCAGTCCTACAACGAGGGGGAAAAGTACGTCTACATTTATTATCTTTATACTTTGTTCACACAGCCCTTGGCATATAACAAGAATCACTTATATATGTACTTATGTTATATTTACTAAGAGCCTGATGATGTGTGTTAAGTGCTGGAAATACAAAGTGAATAAATGTAATTTCTTCCCTTGCAGTGTTTTCTGTAGTTAAAGAAAAGGCACCATCTGAACAGAACATTCAAGAAATTCATCAGCTCTTAGAATCTCTGGAGAAAGGTTTTATTCAGGGTAAGAAAAAGTAATATTAGGTTTTTATACTTCATAATATTCATTTTCATTTAATTTTGCCAAAACAGAGCCTTAGCTGCCTCCAAATAAATCCTACTGGCCAACTATAATGCATTAATTAAAAAATTGTGGGGGAAAATCCTATTGGCTACAGTATTTGTGCTCAGATCTTAAAGACAGGACTTCTACTCAAATCAGTACTCACACATACTTAAAATTCAGTACCCTGGACCTCTGGTTTGAGATTTTTAATTAAGGTAAACCAGGGTTACAACAGACTATAGTTATCCCTTAAACATTCTCTCCCATCACAGGGATAGTCAAATAAAACAAATAAAAACCAACTATCATACCATGGCACCAGGATAGCACAGAATTCTTAGGAAGAGGGAAGTGAAGACCTAGCCCGAATTTATTATAGGGTGCTTATCTTACAAGAACTTTGCCATTGTCGTCATTATGTATAAAATTTATAAATTTATAGTTATAAATTTATATTTATATATTTATATTTATAAATGTGTATGTACTTGTAACTTACCGACTGACAAGTCACTATCCTGAACTTCATGGTTGTCCAGATGATAAACACAATAGATGCTAACATGAAATAAAAAACCTGATTAAGAGCAGGTCAATGTTGGTTTTCATCCCCAATAATTCCTGATCCTGGTTAAGTAGAATTGCACACATCCTCTAATATCCAATCCACTGCAATCGTTTTCTATCAGTTTTCACAAATGTATTCAATATTTGCTATGTTTTGGATATGAAGTGTCCCCCAAAAGCTCATGCATGAGACAATGCAAGAAGGTTCAGAGGAGAATGATTGAGTTGTAAAAGTCATAACCCAATCAGTGATTTAATCCCCTGTTAGGGATTAACTAAGTGGGAACTGAAATGGTAGGGTATGGCTATAAGAGGTAGGAATTCGGGTGTGGCTATAGGGCATATATTTGTATCTGGTGAGTGGAGTCTCTCTGCTTCCTGATGATGTGAGCTGCTTCCCTCTGCCACACTGTTCCATCATGATGTTCAGTGCTCAGTCTCACCTACAGCCCTGAGGAATGGAGCTGGCCTTCTATGGAGTAGGACCTCTGAAACCATGAGCCCTCAAAGAAACTTTCCTCCTCTACAGTTGTTCTGGTTGGGTTATTTTAGTCACAGCAGCAAAAAAGCTGACTAAAACAATATTAACTTACTGAACACCTACTATAAGCAAGGCCCATGACATATTCTTGTCAACACTTTCTGCATTTAAAGAATAGTTTTGTAAAAACCTTGCTTACTATCTGGCTACTTCAGTAACACAAATTAGCACAGAAGCATTGGAAACATGACTTTTCCCAACCATATCGATATTTTATCTTCCTTCTTTCATTTTTAGTAAAATGAGCTAACTTTTCATAGGCTGATTAGATGAGCAAAAAACAGTTAATAAAATGGCTGCAACACAAGCAGTAGAGCTAGTTCTATTCGTAGGACAGGCCTATTTTGGGTAGAAGGGCCAAAAAGTAAGCAAACTAGCCTAGTTTGGTTACAGTCTACCTAATGTCTGCATTCTATGTATGCTTAGCAAAATATGTAAAGTACCAAAGTAGCAATGTACCCTAATCTTAAATTCTATAGTCACTTAATGAAATCAAATAAGCAGACAATAATATCTTCCAAAAACAATCCAAATGCTATTTGGCACTTGAGTTAACTTGTTTTAAGGAAAAATGCCTCAGAGAAAGAATGGAAATAGGAAAGGGACATGGTAGGAAGTGAAATTATATGAAGTTGATTTTTAGCTAGTAAGTGGTTCTTAATCTTTTTTTTAAACCACAGATCCTTCCGAGAATTTGACAAGGGCCAAGAACTTTTTCCTCAAATGAAATGCACAAAATTTCTATGCCTACCTATGACCTCTCACGTAAGACTCTCTGTTGCAAAAGATCACAGGATCACATTTAAACAACAGGAACAAAGTCCCAGCCTTACCTGCCACTGCCAAGATAAGCGTGTTGGTGAAATGTCGATACAGAGAGAGCTTTACGATGTTCCTCCGAAGTTTTAATAACTTCATTGTTTGAGTCAGGCTAATAAATATGTGTTTGCAGGTCAAGGAATTAAAACATTCAGGAAAAAAACAGTAATCTTGCAAAATAACCCTTAGGTTTCTTGAAGAATCTGGGGTCATACCAATATTTATGAATCTCAAAGGCCTAAACTGTCTTATTTTCACTTAATCTCACAAACACCAAACCTTACCAAAATTAGTATGTCATCATTTTCAATGAGATATGAAGACAGAATAAGAACCAAGACAAAATAAGAATGCAAAAATAAAGGGAAAAGAGAAAACATATTATTAAAAAAAAAAAGGAACAGATTTTTCAGGAAAACAAATTTTAAAAGATGAAAAAGAAAAAAGGAAATAAACAAATGGAGAGGGGGACGAGCAACAGGCAAGGTACAAGGAGTTAACACCATCTTCACTCTTCAAGGCTGGAAACCATTCTTAACTGGCCTGATTAACCTAGTCTAGGACCATAATTAACACTCCTGCCGACAACCTTTCCATATGTAGTTCTACGCTTGGTCCCTTTCTGCCATCTACTGGAACCTGCAATCAGATGCCTGCACTACCATGAATTAAGAGGACCTTATAACTGTCTAAGAATCCCAGGCAGTGAGGCTCTAAAAGTAATGAATCTCCCATTCCCAAGTGGAATGGAGAAAGACAACCTTGGATGATGATATTCACTCCCATGTCCAACTTTCAGAATGAGAAGTAGATCTAAAAATAAGGGAGTTGGAGCTTGCTCTACCCTATACCATGGTAGAGCAAGCCCAGAGTTATGGCTGTTACCTAGCCATTGCATTATCTTATTACATGGCCTAATCCCATCTACCTCTCTACTCCTCTCAATACTCACAGGGGTTCACAAAACACACTTAGAAAGACACTGCTCTAGAAAAGTTTTGGTCATCTGCACCCAGGACACTTCAATTGCAAACATTTTTGCTATATGGCAAACCACTCAAATTCACAAAATTACAATTTTGTTCACATTCTGCTTTTTACAGTAATCACAATTAAGACAATGCTGTGCAATCACACATAGGTCCAAATATATAATAGCCAAAATAACCCAGAAGAGATAAAGTTCCCAAAATTTGAGTCTTTCACTACTCTACTGAAGTCCAATAAACAAATGTTTAATTTTAAGGAGCAAAGAAAAAAAATTACTCAAACAGAAACTTCTTTACTGCTGTTGACTTTGCATGTAACTGAATCAACATTCACTCTGAAGGGTGGAAGTCTTCAAACAATCCCAAGTCAGCTTTTGAATGGGGGGGGGGGAGGGCACTCATTCTATAATGGCTGAAACTTGCTAAACCTACATAAGAGTTTCAGAAGAATCAAACCACCTGATTAGATCCTGAAACCACATTTTAAGGATCAAATTCTTTTTGTTAGTTTCAAAGCATATAATAATTGCTAGAGGTGAAAAGAAAGAGCAGCACCAGAGCAGCAGCAATTCTAATACCAAAGTGAGGTGATCAAATAACAAATCCACAATCAAGGTGAGATGCTTATTTAAAAAAAAAAAAAAAAAAAGCCAGAAGCTTTTATTTTGTGTGTAGTCCACAGTTGCCCACTTCTATGATTTTAAAAATTAAAAAAAAAAAAAGAAAAGAAAAGAAAGATAAAGAACAAAAAGCTGCTTACCTGAACCTTCAGATTGTTAACACTTAAAATACATTATCCCAGGTTAAGGAGAAATTAATAAAACTAGTAAAAACTCTTTGCAGAAAGATTAATAGAAACCCATCTCCAAAGGGAGAAAATGGACCTCCATCAAACAAGCCAATGAGAAGGATATCCACCAGCACAGGGCAGTGTCTAGGAAAGCCAAGGGGATAAAGGCCAAGGAAGCAAGATCAGTCTGGGCCTGCAGACAAAGAACAAGAGGTAGTGAAAAACAGATGGCTAAAGAGGCATAGAGAAGAAACCAGCACATGATTCTGCATCAATATAATCATCTGGAATGACTTTGCTTTTCAGTTGAAAGAAAATAAAAAGGTCTAACATATGGCATCTAATCATTCTTCCCTTCTTACAAACCTTCACATAGAATATACAGTAATAGATGTTTCACACAAACTGTCAATTACAATTTCAAAACAATGAAATTGTTGCTAACTACCATAGAGGTAACCACCACAGAGTTCCCAACATATTAAGATCCATGAAAGAGGTGTCAACACCAAAAAAGTTCTAGTGCTTATAACCTTCATCACATCTGATTTCCTATTATTGTGATTTCAGCTAAAGTCTTAAAAGATCCCTCTCATATTTTAAACAAATATGCGTGTCATTAATTCACAAAAAAATTGTTGATTCCCAAAATTGTTATATAATGAAGTATTACAATAGCTCACCCTAAAATAAAATGTAATTATCTGTCCCCAAAACCTTGCTACCAGTTTCCACAAGTTGATAGCCAGGATCCTTTTTATATAATCCTAACAACCCAATCACCAGGACATTATTGAAAGGATATCCATAAAATAATACAGGCATCAATTGCTGAGAGGGCCAGGTTTACTATCAGAGCCAAGGAATAAGAAAAATACTACAGCAGCAGCAGCAGAAGAAGAAAATGAAATTGACAGAGGGTTAAAGTTGCCAAAAGTATAAGGAAATTATGTACAGAGGACAGTGAAGTTTAAAAAACAAATCTGCAATCAGAATGTTGTATTTAAGGAGAAACACTGTAAAACTTAATGAGCCCAGTTTTACTGAGGGCAAAGCCAAGTTTATAGAATTTACCACCCTGAATTTAACCAGTTTTTAATAGAATCTGATTTTTAAATAAATAAGATAACTGGAATAGTCCAAGGAGGCTGATTTTTTCCCCCACATTATCTCCATCTCTAATATAACTTCTTTTCTTTATTTTTGGTACTGGGGGTTTAATACAGGACATTGCATACATGCCAGACAAGTGTTCTAATACTGAGCTACACGCTCAATCCTCTAACATAAATTTTTCTTTTTTTAAATTTATAACACAAATTTCTTTATCACTCAGATCTCAGAGCTTTGGTTTCCTTTCCTTGCAAAGGGATTGTGTAAAACTTAAATTAGCTCCATTTTAAGGAAGTCTTTAAAACTCAAGTGCTGGGTAAGAAAAGAGTACTACTACTTTAACCAATTAGTACATGATTCCAATGTTTGCCACTTATTCAAGAATGGAAGTCTGAGGTCCAGGAGAAGGAACTAAAGAATTATCAATCTGGGGATAGTGGGAAAGCATTCATTCTGAGTCATACATTACATTTATATAGTTCTAATAGATAGATTAAAAAGAAAAAAATACATAGGTTGAGCATTGCTCATCCAAAATCCCCAAATCTATGACCCTCAAAAAGTATCAGATATTGGAGTGTTTTGGAATTCTGATTTTGGGATTAGGGTTGCTCAACCAGCAGTTTATGCAAATATTCCAAAATATTTTTAACTCTGAAATTCAAAAATTTCTGGTCTCAAATATTTCAGATAAGAGATACTCAACCTATACATACATTTTGAAAATCAGAGCCCGTAGGTAAGAGAAGCAACAGTAAAGAAACCCACAGACACTTCCAATTCCCCCTTTCAAGACCAAAATGATATAAGTGAACTGATCACAAAAATTCAGACTAAGCAGTACTGACCCCTGTAACTCTGAGGACCCCTTCCATGCCAGAAAACAAAAGATAGAGAGCTCCTGCTACCACAACCTTGTGAAGAGTGACTCCAAGGCGAGGCCTACAAAAGAAGCAAAGGAAGAGTTGAGTGAGTACACACAGGACAAACCTTAATATAAGCAAAATCACAGAAAGTTATGTTAATCAGTACAAGCTAACAATCTAGTGGCAAGCAACACACATCTGATTCACCTGAGAGAAAAAAACTCAAGGACAAACTGAGGGGCTGAAGTTGTGGTTCACTGGGAATGCGGAACCTAGCATGAGTAAGGCACTGGGTTTGATCCTATGCACCACATAAAAATAAATAAAATAAAGGCATTATGTCCATCTACAACTAATAAATATTAAAAAAAAAGAACTGATCATAAAGCAAGATAGGGAATACTAGAACTTAAGATCCTGTCTCTGGTTACTGGTTACTATATTTAAGAAAAAATTTTATTATAGAGAATTCTGAAACACATTCAAAAGTAGTAAAATAAGTCCCTACCAAGCTGCGATCGGAGTTCAGTGGTAGAGCGCTTATCTAGCATTTGTGAGGCACTGGGTTCAATCCTCAGTACCACATAAAAAATAAAAAAATAAAGGTATTGTGTTCATCTACAACTAAAAATTTTTTGAAAATAAGTCCCTATAAACAAATCCATCACCCAGTCCCAACAACTACAAACCTATGGTCAATTCTGCCCCATATGCACCCTACTCATTTCCCACTCTTCTATTATCTTGAAGCAAATCCTAGATACTGTATCTTTTTGTGTGTTTCAGCATGTGTTAACACTTTTAAAAAACATAACTACTATACTATTAGCAAATCTAAAAATGTTTTAACAATTTCTTGGTATAATCAAATACCCTATTACAGTTCATTAAACAAATGATATATTTGCAAACTCAAAATCCAACAGAAGCTGGGGGTGTGCCTTAGTGATACAGCACTTGCCTTAGCATGCCTCAGACCCTGGATGAGATTCCTATTACAGAAAAACAAACAAGGCTGGGGATACAGCTCAGCTGGTAGAGTGCCTGCCTTGCAAGCACAAGGCCCTGGGTTCAATCCCCAGCACCACAAAAAAGAAAGAGAGAAAGAAAGAAAGAAAAGGAAGAAAGACCAACAAAATACAAAAAGTCTTTTGAACAACTTCTGTTTGAAGACAAAAAGCCTTAAATCTACAATTTTAACAAGATTCCCCCAGGTAATCACTAAGTGTTTAAGATGCACTCACTTAAATTATGTCTGCAAAAGTCTTATATATTTTTTGTTACACACTAGGAAAAGTCTCTAAGGGGAGGGAAATTTTCCCTACTGGTATATCTCAGAAACCCTAAATATTTCCTGGCATAAAGCAGAAGGCACTTAAATAGTTATTAAATCCCCATTCCTCTAATCCTGCTTAAGGTTGAACTCCTCCTATTTGTTTTAGAACTTCCTCCAATTGGGCTTTTGTCCCTTACCACTTCACCAAAATTATTCTTGTGAAGGTCACTAACACCTCCATGTAATTAAAGACAATGGTTAATCCTCGAACCTCTTACTTGACCTCAACTATGAGGGCATTTGACACAATTAACATCCCTCCTCAGAACACTGTCCTCAGTTTCCTATCAACCTCACTGCTCACTCCTCAATTTCCTCTGCTAATTCTATTTCATATCACTGACTTCTAAATAATAGAAAATGTTCAAGGATGCCGTCTTTGGAGCTCTTTTCTATATAAATTCCTCTTTGGTGACCATATCCTGTCTCAGCACTTTAAGTGACATCTTATCCTATGACTCTGAAACATACATCCTCTGCCCCAACCTCTTCCTTTTGCCTCCCCTATGTGGACATCTAGCTCAACTCCTAATATCTTCCCAGCAGCAAACCTGTTTCACTTAAGGTCTTCCTGAACTCACTACAGTAGTCAATTCCTTCCTGCCACTTGACTGGACCAATAGAGTTGGCATCATCCTTGCTTCCTCTTCTCTTTCATATCACAAATCTGATTCGTTAGGAAATTGCATTGGCTCTACCTTCAAAATATACAGAATCTGATCAAATCTCAGTATCTCTTCCCCGGGGTCTACAGCTCCCGAAGCATTCCTTGAGTCCTATTTACAAATATAACTCCAGCTCCTGTCTAGCACCCCCACTCTACAGCACTTTTCACTGACATTACTTAACTCACTTATTTCAATTTCATCTGTGTCCCCTTTCTTCACAAATTTAAACTCCAAATCTTCTGTTTTCAGGACCTAGAAAAATGCCTAGTATAGAGAAGGTGCCCAATAAAATTTTTTTTGAATAAAAGTAATTTTTAGGCAGTTACAGTAAGACTGCTCTTCTCACAAAATAGAAGACTGACTTGCAAAAAATTTTTGGAATAATAAAGTCACTGTAAGTTTTCTCCAAGTTTTGTATTTTAAAATTATTTGTAACACTGCAGATTTTTCTGCAGCTGCACCCTGAAGAAGTAAAATGAAATAGTAGTATTTTCCCAACACTTGCTGCAGAATTTCAGATATCCTTTCTTATTCCAGAATGATTTCTTTCAGAACAACTATATGGGGAACCTGCAAGAGTATTTTATTTTAGTCATCAATTTAATTTGCTCTTTCATATAGGAAATTAATACTTACTTGACTATGCCATATCCCAGACTGACTATGATGACCAGGGTTCGAGCCAGGGAGCGTTTCACTGCTGAGAGCAGCTCTGCAAGGATCAAGGCACCTTGGACTATGAGAAAAAAGCAAGAAATAGCACTATACTCTAGGCTCAGCAAAAGGCATAATTCCAATATCAGAATATAAATCACTAACATTCTTAAAGAGCACTGATATTAAGTTCTACTAAAAAAAAAGAAAACCTCTTCCACAACTTTTACAAGCACACAAGTTGTTATCTCTTAAATCTTACATGTATAGCAATCTAGGTATGTTCAACTCATCTTCCACCCAACTTCACTAAAATCTTAACAGAATAGCTCACCCCACATGGACAGTTTGTCCATATTTGTAGTATCAAGGGTATTCTTCTCCATTTTTTAAAACTGTAAAATAGCCATACATAGAAAAGTCCCCCCCCACACGTCTGATTTTCAACTTTGCATCCACTATTTTAAGCCCTTTCAAAGATCTAATTAGTGTATTTTGCAACAATAATTATTAACAATCAAATGGCCTGATAGAAGAACTGAAGCTACAGAAGCTATCTCAATAAACTTCAGTACAAAACAATCTCTGTTATAACCAGTTCACCTTAAGAATAATATAAACAACTTCTGATTTTCTTGGTATCACCATGTTCTATCAATTCTTGGATGTACTTTTCCTCCACATTTTTTAAGATCTTTGAAATCAAGGTGTATCCTACCATAAATGGCAGCTTACTGGCATTCTTAAATTGATACTGTTTATTTTCTTTCTTGGTATATATAAAAATGATGCCTTAAGGCTGAGACGTAGCTAAGTAATAGGGCACTTGCTAGTATGCATGAGGCCCTAGGTTTGATCACCAGCACCACAAACAACAACAATAATCATGCTACAGATATGAGATTTAATTTAATCATTCCCAAAATGGCCACTACTTTTGTGAACATATTCAATAAAATTTTCCTCACACTACTGATCCCTTAAGTTACAAGATTAAAAAAGAAAAGTCACAATCTGAGTGGATCTGCTTGTTACTCTAATAACTGGGTAATTGTAAAGGTAGACCTATTTAATTACTCCTGACCTTTTTATACATTTCAGCAAACACTCAAACTGGTAAAATTTTTTATTACATACCAGACTCTCCTTTGTATCGAATATTCTGAAATTCTGCATAGAAGACAGCTTTCTCAAGCATTCCCAAGAAGATGACAGCACCAATCCAAAACTGAATTCTCAGGAGATCTCTCCAGTAGCAGGCAGACCATGCCAGCCACAGAACACCAAACAGGACATAGACAATACACATCACCATGAAAAACTGTCATCCAATTGGGTAAGAGATAAAAAGGAGAATTAGGGCAAGAGTCATGCATCTTAGTTTTAACAAACTATAAAATATACATATCCTACCCTCTATCTGAAAAACTATTTTTTTTCTAGTGTAATACTAACAAATATGAAGAATTATCTTCTCTTGAGCAGAGGCGGAGTATATAAGGACTTATTCTCAAGAGTGATTGCTTTCTTCTATCAACAGAACTTTTCAGCTCACAATCCAAATTTATAAAAATAAGAACAACACTGAAGAGAACATAAAACACAAAATGGGAAAAGTATTAAAGAGAAAGGAAGAACAGAGCAATCATGAACAAAGGAAGTCTGAAATCAGATTCTAAAATCTGCTTTCCTCAGACACAGGGTTAGCCATGTGACCACAAACACACACAAAATGAAGAGAAGAAAGCTTCATCACTTAGTTACTTTAAGTAGACTCAGAAACTAAAGGGTTGTAATATTGTACACCTAGAGGGTTGTAGGGGTGCTGCCCTACTTTGGATCCTAAAGAGACCATGAGATGTGAGACAATCTATGAGACACTTTTCAAATTTCAAATCTGCAAGTCATTAACCTCTTCGATTTACAGGTGTATAAAAAAAAAAAAAAAATGAGGTCCACAGGATACACTAAGTCTCCCAAAGTAACAGTCTAATAAAGTTAAGTACAGAATCTCAAGAAACATTTTGAGTTGCACAGGAAAAATTCTTTTAAAAAAATGTTGCCACAAAACACCAATAATCTTTCAAGCTAAACTTGTTTAAATATTGGAGTTAAAAGTATAAATTACTTACAATCATTAAAGGATAGTCTTCAAGCGTGAGATATTCATAGGGACCCTTCACTTCAACAGTCACTGCCAAAACACAGTCCTCAAAATTAATGTAATGAATTCAGAAATTAGACAAAAATACTGTCTAGTATTTGACAAAATTAATGACAATTTTACTAGGTCACTTACTTTTTTTTTTTTGTGGTGCTGGGGATTGAACCCAGGGCCTTGTGCTTGCAAGGCAGGCACTCTACCAACTGAGCTATATCCCCAGCCTGGGTCATTTACTTTTAACAACTTCAATTCTCATGAATATTGTATTACATTTGCACAGCATTTTGAAATTAAGTGTTCTCATTATTCAGCCTGTGTCCTACACAGGTTTCCAAAGTCCATGCTCCAGTCTGATGTGGGAAAGCCTTTTTTTCCATACTCATATCCCATAAAGACTAGACTGACTGATATTTCCTCCACAAAGTCTTCTCTGAGTGGGCCATCTACAACTATTCCCCATCTCCTCTACATTCCAAACACACTTCATATGTATATTTCTCACAATATATCACTAATATGTTTTACAGGACTTCCTTTTTTCATTCTATCACCTTTGTCTTTTGTACCTGCTTATTTATATTTTCCTACAGCTTTTTTTTTTAACTGACTTCAATTTTATTGCTATATTAGTGTATCATTTTGAGAAAGTATTTTTTAAACCCTACAAATTCAAATTAACTCATACAAATTATGTACCTGCCCTGACAAAATAAAGTGCAAACAATCCAGTTTCCTTATCATGTATCTAGGATCCTCACATCTAAAAAAAACCCAAAAACCAAAACAAAACAAAAAAAAACTCTAAAGTCAGATAGAAGCAAAGGACCACTCAATAAAATTAGAACTGGACTTTCCTAAAACTTGGTATTTATCAAAACTTTTGCTAATAATTAAAGTACAACAAAGTGAATCTGAAAGTCAGCCTTACTGAAGCAAACCTATTGAGTATTATAAGATTGTATTCCATAACTGATAAAACAGTTAAAACTTAAAGTAGTCAAATGTTTTTTGACTACTTGATAAAACTGATTAAAAAAAAAAATTTGGGTAAAATTTAGGTATGACTGATAAATACAAATCTGATTTTTCTAAAATCCGATTTCCTCCAGCAACAGACAATACCTGCCCATCAGACCAAAATTTCCCATTAGCTTATATCAGGCTAAAAGGACATACCATTATTGAAAGTAAACCAGGTCCAATACTTTTTGTGTGTGTGTGTGGGGGGAGGCATCCCATAATAGCAATTATAAAAATTTCAAACCAGAACTGTTACTAAATCTATACTTTTCCTAATTTAATAAAAGAACAAAATAACTAGTAAATATTTGTGTCACATATTCTTTGCTTATTCTATGCCAGAGGTCAACAAAATACAGCACAGAGATCAATTTTAGCCATCCACTACTTCTGTACAGTTATACTGTAATAAAGTCACATCCACTCATTTATGGGTCATTCTAAGGCTGCCTCTGCACCACCGTGGTTGGTATAACTGGAACAGAGAAAATACTAATTGGCCCTGTAAGAAAAACTTAGGTAAAAGAAAGAAAAAACAAACAAACAAACAAGCAAAAGAACAGAAGAATACTGCTAACCACTGGTCTATGCTAAAATATATATTTATGGAGCACTCACTATGTGATAGACTTATGGGAAATAGCAGAAAGATAAGATGTTTACTGTCATCTAATGGATTACCATCTAGCAGGAAAAAGGGGTTTGGAAAGCAACAAACAGAATCACCCCTATGATTTAGCCAGCTAAAAATTTTTAGCCAGACCCATAAGGATTAGTATTTTCCATGATAAGGTAAAAAGCCTTCCAGACAGAGCAGATTACATGAATAAAAAGAGTTGTGAGCCATGCACAGTAGCACAGGCTTGTAATCCCAATGACTTGGGAGTTTGAGGTAGAAGGATCAAAAGTTTGAGGTCAGCCTTAGCCATGTGGCAACACCCTCAGCAATTCAGTGTGACCCCGTCTCAAAATTAAAAGGACTAATGATGTTACTCAGTGGTTAAGCACCCCTAGATTTAATTCTCTGTACCCACTGCCACAAAAAAAAGAGTAGTTTTGATATAAGTTAACAAAATATAAACTTAAGACGAGTTGTAAAGAGTTTTACAAACCTTATTGCAAAATGTGGACAATTTTATAGGCAATGGGGAATCATCAAAGGTGATTTTAAATTTTTTTAAAATATATTTTTAGTTGTAGATGGACATAATACCTTTATTTTATTTATTTTTATGTGGTGCTGAGGATCAAACCCAGTGCCTCACCTGTGCGAGGCAAGTACTCTACCACCAAGCTACAATCCCAGCCCCATCAAAGGTTTTAAAAGAGAGAAAAGATGATGAAACTGTTTTAGAGAGAAAATTCTAGGACTTTCAGATGGTAAAGTCCTGTATTCATTTATGTTCTTAGCTTCAAACAACTGATAGATAAAACATAAAGGAGAAAACAAAAAGGGTATAAGTTCAAAAATAAAACAAACACTTCCAGGAATCAAAACTGAACAGAAACACAGAACAGTGCAGGAGACTGAGTCCCTGGTCACACTGGATCCTGGGCCCCAAAGCAAGATACCATAGTGGTTTCTAAAAATCACTGAAACTACTAGGATTCAAAGAAAAAGAAGAGGAACCAGGCTCAGGTTTGATGCATGAAGGCAACTCAAGTGGAGTGAAAGAGGGCCTCTCTTCCATCCTTCTCAAAGAAAGGAGGTTGAAAATAAAGGCCAGCAACTGCTCCTTGAGACTAGTTACCCACTAGAAAGTCATGGGCATAAGAAGGCAGAAGGATACACATAAAATTAGGGGATCAGAAATTGTGCCACACCACCTGCTGGTTTGCCTAAATCTGCTAAATCCCTTCATCACTATAGGGCATAATAATATTTATTTCTGAATTGGGTGTTAAGCATTAAACACAAGAATCATAAAAGCTTAAAAGTAAATAAAAGGTAAAAGCAATTAATGAAATGAACAAAGAAATGGGAAAATTAACAAAACCAAAAGCTGATTTATTATGATAAAAATAAAACAAAATTCTATGAGATTTAACAAGTTAAAAAGAGAAAACAAAAGCAATAGTAAGGATTTTTAGAAAGCTACAGATACAGACTTTTGTAAATACCATGAATAACTTTGTCCATAACTTAAAAATCTTCAATGAAGTAGAACAATTCCTCAGGAAAAAAAAAAATTCAAAGAAAAATAGAAAAAAAATAAAGTAAAATATTTATTACCATTAATTACTATTAGAGAAAATTTATAAATTGTTTAAAATATACCTGGGGAGAACAAAAAGAACAACAAGTCAAAGCAGAATCACAGGTGAGTTCTACCAGACATTCAAGGAATGGGTAATCTTACCCTCACAAAAACTGCTCCACAGAATACATAAACAGGACATTCTCCAATGCAATGTATAAAGCTAGCATAACATGGATGCCAAAAACCAGTGGAAAGCAGTATAAGAAAATTATAGACCAATCTTACTTTGAACACAAGCAACGAACAACAAAAATACTAGCAAACAGAACCAAGCAATGTGTATGTGTTATGAGACGATATGAGAGTATGTGTATCAAGACCAAGGAGTGGTATCCCAGAAATCTAAAAATGATTTAAAATTAGAAACCAGTTAATATATCACATTAAAATAGTAAATGAGAAAGCCCATTATGATAATTTCAATCAATATAATCAAACTATTTTATAAGATTGAGTATTGTTTCTTAGTAGGTCTGAGGGAATCACTCAGTGGTATTTGCCTAGCATGTGAAAGGCCCTGGATTCATCCCCAGCCCTGAAAGAAAAAAAGGGAGGGGGGAGGGAGGGATGGAGGAATAGAAATACTTAGTAAACTTGAAAAAAAAAACTTAAATCAAATAAAGAGTATTTTGAAAAATAATCAATGTTAGTTAATTTAAAAATTTAAGTTTTGACTTGGTAACCAAGTTTTGGCAATTCTAGTTCAGAATACCAAGAACATATACTCATTAAAATTTTTAAAAGCAAAAGAATCAAAGGAAAATGAATTCCTGTCTATACATACCTAAGAAGAAAGGGTATGTGAAGTGCCTGTGACTGGCTGGTAACACTGAGTGCAAAAACATGTTAATTTTTGTCTTCTAATTTTTTCACTTCACAAAAACTTTCTTACTGAATTATTCCCTCACTTAAAGCAGTGTTACCCCCCTACCTGCCATATATGACACAAGTAGAAAGTAACACAAACTTTTAAAAGAGAAATGAATTGAACTTACTGGTAAAAAGATTACTTAGTGAATTTTCTTTTGATAATTCCTTTGAGGATGAAATGCCAATATGTACGATAAAAATGTATGGTGCATCCTGCCAGGTTTGCAACGGTTCATGCATTACCTAGAGAGGGGAGAAAAGGCATCAAAATTTGAGATCTTAAGAATTAAGAGGACCAATTCACAATATCTAAACTTTGGAACCAATCTAGGTGCCCTTCAACAGATGAATGGATAAAGAAAATGTGCTGTGTGTGTGTGTGTGTGTGTGTGTGTGTGTGTAAATATATATTTTCCCCCCAATGGAATATTACTCAGCTTTTAAAGAAAAATGAAATCATGGCATTTGCCGGTAAACGGATGGAGTTGGAGAACATCATGCTAAGCAGAATAAACCTATCCCCAAAATCTAAAAACTGAATGTTTTCTCTGATATGTGGATGCTAATTCACAATAAGGGGGCGAGGCGCTAGGGAAGAATAGAATTACTTTAGATTAGGCAGAGGGTAGTGAAGGGAGGGGAAGGGATGGGGGATAGGAAGAATAGTAGAATGAAACAGACATTATTACCTTATGTACATATATGACTGCATGACTGATGGGATTCTACAGCAAAAGCAAGGCACTAAGCAACTCAGTGAGACCCTTTCTCTAAATAAAATACAAAATAGGGCTGGGGATGTGGCTCACTGGCTGAGTGCCCCTGAGTTCAATCCCCGGTTCCAAAAAAAAAAAGTAGGTACAAAAAATTTAAAAAGCCTGTAGTGAAAACAACAAGGTAGTTGGACTATAAACTACTAAAAAATAGGATACTTTGTATTTTATACACAAAAGTCACATTTAACATATTTATTTTTTTTACAAAGAAAACCTCAACTAAAATCAATCTCTAAGCCTAGCATGCTAGGATACTAAGTTACATTTTAAACAATTATCACAAAACTAAGGAATTACATGCCTACTGTTAGGCATGTAATTCTTACATGTCAATGAACATGAACAATAACATCAATTCCTGAATTTAACTGCCTTTGTTCAATGACCTTTTCCAAGACTACCAGAATTTCAATAAAAAATTTTATCTCGGGTTAGTCTATACAGAGGCAAGAGCCATTTCACTGCCCACTCAAATAAGGGAAGTTAACAGTCTCCAAGTCCTCTGACAAGATTCTTCAGTTTGTAAGGAAAATTCACAGCTTTGACATCATGGTATATTAAGTTCTATTACCCATAATTACTGACCCCTTCCTGAACATATTCATTAGCTAATAAAATTAGTTTAGTGTAATAAACTGCTTTGTTATTAATTTTATATATTTTAAAACTACCTCTTACAAATTTCAAAAGGTACTGATTAATTCTCATAGTCCAGGACTTAAAAGTATGCATTTAACTATGATATGAATGTATATATTTTGACCCTGCCAAGTACTGTTAGGCATGTAATCCTTACTACAAGCCAAATACCAAAACAATGCTATTGTTACCTTTTTACATTTTTTAATTGAGGTAAATTCTACATGTCATAATTTCAACAATTTTATTATGTATAATTCAATGGAATGTGGTACGTGCATGAGGTTGTACAAACATCACCCCCACTGAGTTCTAAAACATTTTCAACATCCCAAAAGGAAAAATTTACTCATTAAGTAATAACCCTCCATCTCTTCTTTTCCCTTCCACTTAAAATCACTAATCTAGGGGCTGGGGTTGTGACTCAGTGGTACAGCACTTGCCTAGCACATGTGAGACATGGGGTTCGATCCTCAGCACCACATAAATAAATAAAATAAAGGTATTGTGCCCATCTACAACTAAAAATAATTTTTTAAAAACCCACTAGTCTACTTTCTGTCTCTGGATTCACCTATTATGGACATCTCATATATATGGAATGAACACACATTACTTGTCCTTTTGAGCTAACTTCTTTCATTTAACACACAGTTTTTCAAGGTTCATTTCTGTTGAAACATGTCTAAGTATTTCACTCATTTTTATGAGTGAGTGATATTTCATGGACATGAAACATTTGTTTATTCATTTGTGCTTGGAGTTTGAGTTTTGGGAGCTTCTCGATCTTTTTGAAAATCATGCTTTCATCAAATTTGGGAATGTTTGGCTATTATTTCTTCAACTATTCTTTCCATATCCTTCTCATACTTTCATAATTATGTGTATGTTGGTATACTTGATGGTGTTCTGCAGCTCTTCTAGGCTCTATTCACTTGTTTTCATTCTTTTCTCCTTCTGCTCCTTTGAATGAATAATTTCGATTGCCCTATCTTCAAGTTCACTCTCTCTTCTACCTGCTCAAAACTACCATGAGCCCGTCTAGCCAATTTTTCATTTAATTGCTTTTCAGCTCCACGTTTCTATATTTTATTTCTTTTCATAATTTTTATCTCTATGTACTCCTGGTTTCCTTTAGCTCTTTTCTATGTTTTCCTTTAGTTCTCTGAGAATATGTAAGACAATTCTTTAAAGTATACTTAAAAGTCTAGTGCCTGGAAAGGTGGCAGCTTCTTTCCCCATTAAGCTTCTCCCAGTTGTTCTTAATTTTAGAACTTAAAATAGTTCTGTGAAAGTTGGAGTATGACAGTTTTTGCCACCTTATTAGTTGTTTCCGTGGAGAAAGGGAAACCTGGACACCCCTACTTGGTAATCTCAATGACATCATTCTTTTTGTTGTTGTTGTTCTAATTAGTTATACATGCTGGCAGAATGCATTTTAACATATTGTACACAAATGGAGCACAATTTCTCATTCCTTTGGCTGTACATGGTGCAGAATCACACCAGTCATGAAATCATACATGTACATAGGATAATAATGTCTGACTAATTCCACCATCCTTCCCACCCCCACATTCCCTCTCTTCCCCTCACCTCTGCCCTATCCAAACTTCCCACATTCTTCCCTAGCCACCCCCCATTATGGATCACCAAATGCATATCAGAGAAAACATTCAACCTTTGTTTTTTGGGGATTAGCTTATTCTGCTTAACATGATATTCTCCAGCTCCATCCATTTACCTGCAAATGCCATAATTTCATTCTTCTTTAAGGTTAAGTAATAATCTATTGAATATACATACCACATTTTCTTTATTCATTTGTTGAAGGGCACCTAGGTAGGTTCCACAGTTTAGATATTGAGAATGTGGCTGCGTCATTGTAGTATGTTGATTTTCATTAAACTATGCTACAAAGCTATAGCAACAAAAAATGACATGGTTTTGGCACCAAAATAGACATGTAGGCCAATGGTATAAAATAGAAGACACAGAGACAAACCCACACAAATATGTTATATATTACACCAAGGCACCAAAAACATACACTGGAGAAAAGAAAGCCTCTTCAACAAATGGTGCTGGGAAAACTGGAAATCCTTATGAAGCAAAATTAAATTAAACCCCTATCTCACCCTGCACAAAACTCAAAGTGGATCAAAGACATCGTTCTTATGAGCTCTATTTTACTGTGTACAAAACTGAGGCACACAAGAATAAATAACGATCCTGAAGAAAAGTATTAAGTCATGGAGCAAAACTTTGAAATCCAAGACATCTAGAGAGAGCCTATCTCTTAATTATCATACCAACTCAGTTACCAATTATCTCCTTCTCAAGAAAACTGTCTTAAAAACACTGTCTTCATGATTCTGCCTCAAAACTGTAATACCCCTTCAACAATACTTTCTTTTTTCTTTTTCTGGTACTGGGGATTGAACCCAGGAGTGCTGATCTACATCCCCAGTCCTTTGTCTTTTAATTCTGAGACAGGGTCTTGCTAAGTTGCTAAGCCTGGCTTCAAACTTGCAATCCTCCTGCCTCCTCCTACTGAATTTCTGAGATTACAGGTTTGTGCCACTGCATCTGGCTTCAATAGAACTTTCCTAAAAGCACCAGTAAATTAAAATAATTAAAGCTGCATGTGGGATTCCACTTATCAGTATTGGGAGAAAGGCACAGTATAGGGGTGGTTATGTTTCCAATACATTCTATTTTTAATTAAGCACTGGTAGAATTTTAACAATTTCAAACAAAACACACTTTACCATAAATTTGCAAGTATTGCTGGGTGTGGTGGTGCATGCCTGTAATCCCAGCACCTGGGAGGCTGAGGCAGGAGGATCACAAGTTCAAAGCCAGCCTCAGCAACTTAGCGAGGCCCTAAGCAACTCAGTGAGACCTTGTCTAAATAAAATACAAAATAAGGCTGGGGATGTGGCTCAGTGGTGAAGTGCCCCTGGGTTCAATTCCCAATGCCAAAGAAAAAAATTAGCAAGTGCACTCCTTGGCATTTACCTGAATAAAATTGAAAATTTATGCCCAGAAAAAAACTGTATACAGCTTTATTCATAATTGCTACAATTTGAAAGAAATCAGATGTTTTTCAACAGCTGAATGGATAAACTGTGATACACCCAGACAACAGAACTCTATTCAGGACTAAACAGACTACCGAGAGGAACCTTAGATGCATACAACTAAGAGAAAGAAGCCAATATGAAAAGGCTACATATTTGTAGGATTTCAATCATAAGAAGTTCTGGAAAAGGTTAAACTAGGGAAATAGTAAGATCAGTGATTGCTGTGGGTTAGGAAGCAGGGAGAGATGAACAGAGGGAGCACAGAGGATTTTTAGGGCACTGAAGCTATTCTGTACGATAGTGTAATGGTGGAAATACCATTATATGTCAAAACCCAAAATACACAACACTAAGAGAGAACCTTAATGAAAACTATAGACAATGGCTGCTGATGTATGGATGCTGGATTATCAATTGCAACAAGTATACTACAAAGTTACAGTATATTGATGGTGAAGGAGGCTGAGTATGCAGGTGCGAGAGGGTACATGGAAACTCCTTGTACTTTTAGATCTATTTTTTGGTAAAACTAAAACTAATAAAGTCTATTAATTTGTTAAATATCATATTATTACTTAAATTTAAGACTAATCAAAATATTCAAAACATTTTCTTTTATCAAGTCTTTCTTAGTGGAAGGGACAGGGAGAGGACATTTCCTCTATAAACATGCATGCTTCATGAGAACTTTAATAAAAGCGGGTGGAGGTACTGAACTTATGAGTACCTTTTAAACAGGATTAGAAGTATTCACCTCAGACCCAAATTTTCAGGAAGATCAAAGCACAGATTTTTTGACTTCTTTTAACTAGAAGTTAACTTTTAACTTCTTTTAACCTAAGTATTCATAAGATTACTTGTGATATTCAACAGGGTCCTCTTTCAGCCAGCTTTTTTTCACTAGGAACAGGGTTAAAGCCTTAAAAAGAATTCAAAGTATGATATACACAGAAGACAACTGAATAAAACACAATTACAAACAGCCAATGTGCACATAAGTGTTCACTTTCAAGGATAATTTTTTTCAATACAATTTATAGTGATAAATTGTCACTTATCTAAAAAACCTTCCTAAAATCTGTTTTGAATAATAGCCATTGCTTGTGAACAGGAAGGAAACACACTCTTATTTTCTTAGGATCACAAATTGCTACAACTTCTCTGCAGAATACTCTGAAAAAGCATAGAAAAAGAATTTTTAAACTATGGATATACTGGGACTCAACAATTCCACTTCTAGAAATTAAGATGAAAGAAAAATACTACAAACATGCACAAAGATATAACTAGATATTATGGATATGACCCTATCCCAACAGTGAAAATTTGGAAACAACCCAATATTAATTAAGTTAACTGTTAAAACCATGGTAAATGGAATACTATGCAAGCATGAAAAAGTGAAATAGTATTCAAGGTACCAATTGTATTCAAGGTACCAATAGTATTCAAGGTACCAGAGGGGTAGAGGGGACATTAAACAGTAGTATCTTCGGGGCTGGAGGTGCAGCTTGCCTAGCATGCACAGGGCGCCCTGGATTCAATCTCTGGCACCTAGCCAAAAAAAAAAAAAAAAAAAAAAAAAAAGGAAAAAAGGAAAAAAGGGCATATATAAAATGACCTCATTTTAGTTAATATACATGTAACTCTCTGCAATCACACCAAATAGCTAAAACTGCTAGAAAATAAAATTAGCTGCTAAAGAAAGAAATCCTCTTTGAAGGAATTTTAAATTTTAGATCAAATCAAAACCTTTAACCAACATGGAATTTCTTTGAAGTCAGAAAAAAAAGATTTAGAAACAAATGTTTTGACAAAATTCACAACACTGTTTGAAACTACAAAATAATAAAAACAAATTGATACAGTAAGATAAATTAGATACTGTGCAGGTATTTAAGTAATGATGCAACACAACATTAACTGAACTGGAAAGATGTCCATGTTATGTATGTTAAAGTTAAATATGCTAAGTTAAAAAGCAGATTGCCATATAACACACACTATAAGATTTCCTTTTTAAAATAAATTCTAAACTACTCATAGAAGAAAATAAACATATTCATAATATATCTGTGTGGTAATGTTACAGGTGATTATTCTTTTTGGTTATGCACATTTCTAAATTGTTGACAGTAAATACATCCATATTAGTAACAAAAAACGGAATAGTTAGCTTTTGTTTAAAAACAATTAGCCAGGCGCAGTGGCACATGCCTGTAATCCCAGCACTTGGGAGGCTGAGACAGGAAGATTGCGAGTTCAAAGCCAGCCTCAGCAACTTAGCAAGGCCCTAAGCAACTCAGTGAGATCCTGTCTCTAAATAAAACAAAATAGGGCTGGGGATGTGACTCAGGGGTCGAGTGCCCCTGGGTTCAATCCCCAGTACAAAAAATGAAAAAAAAAAAAAAAACAACAAAAAAAATTAATGAAGTAGGATGTGGTGGCTCCCGCCTATAATCCCAGTGGCTCAGGAGGCTGAGGCAGGAAGATTGTGAGTTCAAACCCAGCCTCAGCAGGGTCAAGGCACTAAGCAACTCAGTGAGACCCTGTCTCTAAAGAAAACACAAAATAGGGCTGGGGATGTGGCTCAGTGGCCAAGTGCCCCTGATTTCAATCCCTGGTTCAAAAAAAAAAAAAAAAACAATTAATGAAGACTGTCATGCCTACCTCATTTTCAATTTAAACTCTTGTACAATAAAACTGGAACGGAGGTCGCAAGAACACTTCCAGAATGGCCAAGTAAGAACATCTGAAAATCTAGTCATCCATAAAAGTAATGGTAACACTGACAAAAACTCTCAAAATTGACTTTTTGGAACTTCAGAAATTAAAGACTCACGACAATCCTAGAACCATTTCAAGAAAAATAGCTGAATCTCAGTAAGAAAAACAAGCTCATAAAGTTTTTGTTTACCCTAATTACATTCCTTTCTTCCAAGTTCTTTGAAACCAATTTCCTTGAAACTGATGATAGCTTTGAAAAACAGCAGTTTGACGCCACTAGAAAAAGTAAAACAGGTTTGGAGGTCCCTAAAGAACAATCACCTGAGCAGACTAGCAGGTTGCTGAAAACCTCCTATCTCAGGGCTTCAGGGACTACTCAACATTAAAATCCATACTCAGTACATGTGTCAAAAACACTTAGCAGCAATCATTAAGGATCACAGCTGCCTACGTGACATTAGGACTTGGAGCTATCAAGCAGCAGAATAAAAACTGCCAGGGAAAAAGCGAAGAATGAGATGCCCATAGGAACTTTGAAAAATTCCAAATTACTCATGGAAATCTAGTGGCCAGGCAAATGTGTAGGGTAGTGCACACATGCCCATAGCTGTGCACAGGCCAGGAGAAACCTGAGAAGGTTCTAATCATTCATCTCTGGCAGATCATAAGGGTCTGCACAAGAATGAAATAAAGGTTAAGACAGAATTGTAAAGGAAGTCAGACACCAGGTCATGCAGTCTATGATTCCATTATATAAAATGTCAAGAAGAGACAAATCCACAGAGACAAAATGTGGATTAGTGATTGCAAGAGACTGAGGAAAGTGAGAAATGGGGAATAACTGATAGTGCATCCAGGCTATTTTTCAGAATGATGAAGAACTCTAGAATTAGTGGTTGGTTGTTATATAACTTGTGAATATACTAAAAACCATTAAATTGTATGCTTTAAAAGAATAAGTTCTGTATTATCGTATCTTAAGTTGTTATAAAATTAAAAACTGTAATCAGCTTTGTAAAAAACATGACCTAACAAGGATAACTATCTTACTTCCTCAATACTTTTAACTGGAAAATTTTTGAAGAATTAGTTGTTATGAATTAGAAAGTGAAATAAGCCTCCATATAGGGTGTATTTTTTAAAATTTAAAGCACATATATAACTTTTAGTCTTTTAATTTTCCACACTCTCTTCCAACTATAGTCTATCACTGATAATTTTAGATGGAATTTAAGGTCCTTTTGAAAAAGTTTTTTTCCTGTTTATAAATACTTATTGAAGGGGGGGAATAAGTATCAAAACAGTACAGGTTTATAATGGAAAATACAGAAAACACAAGAGAAAATAAAAAGCTGGTAATAGTACCCAGAGACAACCATTACTGGTGTTCAGCTTCCAGTTTTAAGTTTCTTTTTAAATGTTAGCATAATGAGAGAACAATTAAAAAATGCAAGAATATAAAACTAAAATAAGTTCAATGCCTCAAATACCCAAATACACTTACAGGTCTGTCTCCAGTAAAGGTAAGATTTGTTCCATTATCCTTAGCCTATAAACATCACAAAAAAGAAAATTAATTCAGAAATTTTTTTGACTCTCAGAAATATAAAGGATATAAAGAAATAAAAACATATAAGAAAACAATTACCTCCTGTTTTTCTCCTAAAAGAGGTAGCCGATGCACAAACTCCCCAGAAAAACTCTATTAAAAGAAACATAAATGGCTTTTTACACATATTGAACATTTCTACCTTTTAATTACTATATCTCGTTCATGTACATTTAAATTAATCATTGATATTATTGAAAAAAAAGAACACATGACATGAAGGTCAGTGAAAAACTATGTAAATGATAGGTTTGATGATGTAATATTCTGGGAAATAGGTTGAAAAAGTCCTGCTGTCAGGCTCAGAGAAAACGATTGTTGGAATGCTTTTGTTGCAATTGTTCATTCTCTCATTTATCATATGGTACACAGCAACAGATTTATTTTGTTAACACTTTTTGTTTTGCAAATAAAAAAACTATATAAATATATACATATGTATGTATATATCTATACCATAAAAGAAACATAAATGAAATTAAAGATATATAATAGCAAAAGGAAAGTATGCTTTAAAATGCCCAGAAATGCTAAAGCAAAACATAATAAACACCTTAAGAGTAAATATAATAATAAAGCATCAGCAGTCAAAAAAATTCTAATTAACTACAAACAAGTGGTTAAAACCCTGCTGAAAACTAAAAAATAGTAAGCCAAACTGGCACTCAATTTCTCTGTAAGGATAACAAATGTTTAAGAATGACAAAACCTTAAGATACAGGATATCTGCAGAGGATGGATGACTTTACAAAATTCTTAAACATTACTCTTACTCTACAAGTAAGGAAAATAAGATTTAAAAAGTTTTAAAGCTATAAATGCAGAAATGGGATTTGAACCTAAGATTCCTGACTCTCAGGTCCACATTTCTTTCTACCATACCACACTCCATGGTTGTAAAACAGACTACATTAATTACTCATCTTAGCAGTTATTGGCAGATGAGGAATTCTCCTTCCTAAGTAGTTAGATTATGTAATTCAACCGCTTAAATTCCATTAGACTGGAGAAGAGAAAACCTTACCAAAATGGGTATATGCCACGAATCTGGAAAGAGTATCAAATTTAAAAGGAGGGAACCTCAAGCACAAGGATTCAATAGGTAGCTTTCCATAATCACATCTAAGAGAGACCAACCAATCCTCTTAGCATGGGGATAAATTTGGAGAACCAACAGAAAACATATGAATGATGCAATATCACATTATTTCCAGCTTCCTTTTTTTCCTACCATTTCTCTTTCATTTAAAAGCTATTTTCTTTTCCTTTCAAGTCCACAAAATCTAATCTATGACAAGAACCAAACTCTAATAATTCAATTATCAATTACTTCATTTGCTTATCAATTACCAATTCTTAATTAAAATCTTATAAATAGTCCAGTGTGGTAATGCGCACCTGTAATCTCAGATACACAGGAAGGCTGAGGCAGGAGGACTGAAAGCTTGAGGTCAGCCTTGACAAGTAAGTGAGACTGTGTCTCAACATAAAAAATAAAAAGGTCTGGAAGCATAGCTGAATGGCAGAGAGCCACTGGGTTCAATCCCCAGTACCAAACAAAAACAAATCTTATAAACTTTACATCTAGTGACTGGATAGAATACTAGCTTTCAGGGAACTCCCTGCCATTTTCAAGGGAATTTGCAAAATACTCCCAAGGAACTTTTTGGATATTTTTTCAGGGGGGTTGTTGGGGATTGAATTGAAGTCCTTACACATGCTAGGCAAGGGCTCAACCACTGAGATATATCCCCAGCCCCTCCAAAGCAATTTTTAAATCAGTAAGGCAAAGCAAAGACTATCACAATAACTATTTTCAACATCTATAAATTTTTTCTATCAAATGGAGGAACATTGGATTGTGTAGAAGGAAATGAAGGGAAGGAAGGGAGTCGGGGGGAAGGAAAGCTGGTTGAATGAGACAAACATTTTACCCTGTACATGTATGATTACATGAATGGTGTGACTCTACATCCTGTACAGAGAAGTGAAAAGTTGTACTCCATTTGTGTACAATGAATCAAAAGGCATTCTGCTGTCATATATAACGAAATACAACAAACAATTAAAAAAAGGAAACCAAGGAGGAATGCCATGCCATGTGAATTCATCTACCATCTACCCATCAATGACTCCCACTATCACTTCTCTGCTACTTAAAATTCCACCACTAGAAGTACCCTTCTACGTACAGAAAAAGTGTAAGTTGTCTAATTGGAAAATAATTATATCTGATAGAGTTAAGGGCACATATCTTATGATTAAGCAATTTCATTTATCAATAAATACAAAAGTGCTATTCTAGGAAAAATATTGATGTTTGATTCTATTTCTAAGTAAATAGAATTTTACATCAGAAGCCACACTTATATGATTATGAATATTTAAAGCATCAAAACTTATATACTAGTCATCTCTTCTCTAAAATAAGGTGTAAAACTCCACTTAAAGGCAGTGATATGTTTTTTGTTGGTTTTTTTAAAATTTTTTTTTAGTTGTGAATGGACCAGTATTTTATTTATTTATTTTTATGTGGTGCTGAGAATTGAACCCAGTGCCTCACACATGCTAGGCAAGTGCTCTTCCACTGAGCTAAGACCCCAGTCCAGTGATACGTTTGACTTCAGATTTATAGCAGTAGAACATAAAAGCTCTGATTTTTTTGGGAACCTACCCCTTAAAAGAGGCAAGAGATTTAAAAATTTGAGGTGTTGGGCTGGGGCTATAACTCAGTGGTAAGTGCTTGCCTCACACATGCAAGGCACTGGGTTCAATCCTCAGCACCATACAAAAATAAATAAATACAGGTATTATGTCAATCTACAACTAAAAAATATTTTTTTTTTAATTTAAGGGTTGTGGATGTAGCTCAGTGGTAGACTGCTTGTCTAGCATGCACGAGACACTGAGTTTGTTCAGGACTGCAAAAAAAAAAAATAATGTATTTTTGAGGTATTAAATGTTCATCAACAAATGAATGGATGTGATATATACTTAGACGGGAATATGAATCAGTCTTAAAAGGGAATAAAATTCTGACACATGCTATTAACACAAAAGAACCTTGAAAAGATATGAAGTGAAAGAATCCAGACCAAAAAGAAAAAATTATATGATTCTACTTAAAAGAGGCATCTAGGATAGTCAAATCATAGAGACAGAAAGTTACTAGGGACTGGGAGTGGATGGGAGTGACTACTTAATGGGTATGGAGTTTCAGTTTGGGATGATGAAAGTTCTGGAGATAGACAGTGGTGATACTTAAAAAGTTACTGAACTCTACCGTTAAAGGTTAAAATGACAATGTATATCTTCCACAATAAAAAAATGATTGTGTTTTACATTCGAAGTCCATCCTTTCTTTAAGGAGATGAATATGTAAGTGATTGATTGACTATGCACCTATCAAAACAAGCTTCCAGGGAGATCCAACATGATGGACTAGAGGGAAGCTGTGTTCCCTGTCGTTCTGTAACTCAGGATGCAAGCAGAGGAAAACCTGTTTCTCAGTGAGGCAGTCTTTGCTCCTCATTGATCCCCTGCTGTTTACCCCATTTGTCTGCCTTGATCAATCAGTCTGCCAGCATTGACTATATTTGAGTGCAGGTTGCTCACTGACTACCGCTCATCATTCGTCATTCACCTGTTTGCCTGCCTCTGGCCTGCCCATCGCCTGCCTTTGACCTAGCCATCACCCACCAACAGAGGTTCACCGGCCACAGACCATCAGTGGATCGCCAGCTGCCTGCTGTTGCCTGGAAGTCCACCTGCTGTTGCCTGGAATTCCACCGTCACAGTACCTACAGGTTTGGTTACACATAGCTGCCGCCACTTTGGGAAAACAGCCAGGAACTGCAGGACCCCTGGACTGACTGATTGCACCCCGCCTCCAGGACCCCAGGCCTGGATGACCAAGCCCCACCTCCAGGGGCTCCAGCCCAACTGACTGCACCCCACATTGCACCCCACACAGACTCGGTGCCCAAGCCCTGCAGTAAATCACCCCATTTGCCAACACATTTAGAATCCAATGCAACCATCTTGGATTATCCTGGAAGTGGAAACTGTCATTAGGTGGGGCAAATTTCATCCTTAGACGCCTGCTGGAGACTGGAAGCTCATTGTCAGGTACCTCTCATGCATCAGGCTACTGAAGACTGGAAGGTTTGAATAGTATATGACTGACAGTGTAAATTTCTTTTTTCTCCTTTGTGAAAATTTTTAAATTTTTATCTCTATTTTTCTTGCTCTCTATTTTCCTTTTGTTTACCTGTTTCCTCAGAGTCTCTTTCTCTCTTTTCTCATGCTAACAACCAACTTCTTTTGACTACCCTTTCACTCTTTCTATCATCTAGAACTTCTTCATACTCTTTTCTTATACCATTAACAGTTACATCCTACACCCCTCCCCATCCTCTTTGTCCTCCATTAGAAACTGCAGTCCTCATTGCAAATCTATATGTTATATTGTAGATAATAATTGAACTTATCCTGTTTATTACAACAATACTGTTAACGTCTTCATAGGGGGCTATCTGGTTTACAGCTACATATCATCTGTACTGGGTGTTGCTAATATTGATCTACCCCCTTAAAGAAGGTTTTGGAAAACTACAGGGTCACTATAAGCCTACAGTGCAGAAACTGCAGTACCCTAGATCTGCATTACTAGAGGGGAAGATACATTAACAACATGAAAAAACAAGGGAAAGGTGTTTCAAACAAACCAAGATTCTACACTAATAGAATTCAATGTCAGCATGGTAGAAGAAATGCCAGAAAAGAAGTTCAGAATATACATGATTAAAATGATCAGAGAAGCAAAGGATGAGATAAAAGAGCAAATGCAGACAATGACTAATCACTCCAAAAAGCAGTTGAAACAGCAAGTACAGGAAGCAAAAGATCACCTCAACAGAGAGACAGAGATTCTGAAAAAGGACCAAACAGAAATCCTTGAGATGAAGGAAACAATAAACCAAATTAAAAACTCAATGGAAAGCATTACCAACAGACTAGATCACTAGATCACTGACAGAACCTCAGACAATGAAGACAAAATATTGAATCCTGAAAATAAAGTTGCCCAAACAGAGAAGATGGTAAGAAATCATGAACGGAACCTCCAAGAACTATGGGATATCAGGAAAAAAACAAATGTAAGAATCATTGGGACTGAGGAAGGCACAGAGATACAAACCAAAGGAATGAATGAATTATTCAATGAAATAGTATCAGAAAATTTTCAAAACCTGAAGAATGAAATGGAAATTCAACTTCAAGAGGCTTACAGAATACCAAATGCACAAAATTACAGCAGATCCACACCAAAACACATTATAATGAAAATGCCTAATATACAAAATAAAGATAGTATTTTAAAGGCTGCGAAAGAAAAGCATCAGATTACATACAGGGGGAAACCAATATGGATATCAGCAGATTTCTCATCCCAGACCCTAAAAGCTAGAAGGGCCTGGAAAAATACATTTCAAGTTCTGAAAGAATATGGTTGCCACCCAAGAATCCTATATCCAGCAAAACTAACCTTCATATTTGAAGATGAAATAAAATCCTTCCATAACAAACAAAAGTTAAAGGAATTTACACATAGAAAGCCTGCACTACAGAACATTCTCAGCAAGGTATTCCACAAGGAAGAAACAAAAAATATAAGTCAGCAAAGGGAGGAGCTACCCTAAAGGTAAAGCCAATCAAAGGAGAAACCAAGTCAAGTTAAAAACCAAAACTAAACTGGGCGTGGTGGTGTACGCCTGTAATCCAAGCGACTTGGAAGGCTGAGTCAGGAGGATCGTGAGTTCAAAGCCAGCCTCAGCAACTTAGCGAGGCCCTAAGCAACTCAGTGAGACCCTGTCTCTAAATAAAATACAAAATAGGGCTGGGGATGTGGCTCAGTGGCCAAGTGTCCCTGAGTTCAATCCCCGGTTCCAAAAAACAAAAAAACAAAACAAAAAAAAAAACCCCAAACTAAGCCAAAATGACTGGGAATACAGATCATATCTCAATAATAACTCTGAACATTAATGGCCTAAACTCATCAATCGAAAGACATAGACTGGCAGACTGGATCAAAAAGAAAGCCCCAACAATATGTTGCCTTCAAGAGACTCATCTCATAGAAAAGGACATCCACAGACTAAAGGTGAAAGGATAGGAAAAAACCTACCACACACACAGACTCGCTAAAAATGTGGGGGCTTCCATTCTTATATCAGATAAAGTGAACTTCAAGCCAAAGTTAGTCAGAAGGGATAAAGAAGGTCACTTCACTGCTTAAGGGAACCATAAATCAGGAAGACGTAACAATCATAAATAATTATGCCCCAAACAAAGGCCCATCCATGTACATCAAACAAACCCTTCTCAATTCCAGCAATCAAATAGACCACAACACAAAAATTCTGGGTGACATTAACACACCACGGTCACCACTGGATAGATCTTCCAAACAAAAACTAAACAAAGAAACCATACGACTCAATAACACAATCAACAATTTAACAGACATATATAGAATATTCCATCCATCAATGAGTGAATACACTTTCTTCTCAGCAGCACATGGGTCCTTCTCTAAAATAGACCATACAGTATACCACAAAGTAGCCCTTAGTAAATGCAAAAATAAAGAGATACTACCTTGTATTCTATTGGCTCAGAATGGAATGAAATTAGAAATCAATGACAAAATAAAAAACAGAAACTACTCCAATACCTGGAGACTAAATAATATGCTATTGAATGATGCACGCATAACAGAAAACATCAGGGAAGAGATAAAAAAATTCTTAGAGGTAAATGAGAATGACAGTCCAACATATCAAAATCTCTGGGACACTATGAAAGCAGTACTAAGAGGAAAATTCATTGCATTGAGCACATTCAAAAAAAAGAATAAAAAGTCAACAACTAAATGACCTAACATTACATCTCACAGCCCTAGAAAAAGAAGAACAGAACAACACCAAAAGTAGAAGACAGGAAATAATTAAAATCAGAGCTAAAACCACTGAAATTGAAACAAAAGAAACAATTCAAAAAATTGACAAAACAAAAACTTGGTTCTTTGAAAAAGTAAACAAAATAGATAAACCCTAAAGAGAAGGAGAAAGAAAATTCATATTACTAAAATTCGTGATGAAAAAGGTAATATCGCAACAGACCCACAGAAATACAAAGCATAATTAGAAGCTACTTTGAAAATCTATACTCCAACAAAATAGAAAATCCTGAAGACATCCACAAATTTCTAGAGACATATGATCCTCCCAAACTGAACCAGAAGGACCTACACAGATCAATTTCAAGTAATGAAATAGAAGAAGCCATCAAAAGCCTAGAAAAGCCCGGGACCAGAAGGAGTCTTGGCTGAGTTCTACAAAACCTTCAAAGAACTTATACCAATACTCCTGAAATTACTTCATGAAATAGAAAAGGAGGGAACCCTTCCAAATTCATTCTATAAAGCTAGTATCACTCTGATATCAAAACCAGACAAAGACACATCTAGGAATGTGACCAATATTTAGACCAATATCTCTGATGAATATAGACGCACAAATCCTTAACAAAATTCTGGCAAATCGCTTACAAAAACATATTAAGAAAATAGTGCACCACGATCAAGTGGGTTTATCCTAGGGTCACAAGGTTGGTTCAACATCCAGAAACCAATAAATGTAATTCATCACATCAATAGACTTAATTACAAGTCATATGATTATTTCAATAGATGCTGAGAAAACATTTGACAAAATACAACTCGCCTTCACACTCAAAACACTAGAAAATACAGATTCCTATAAGAACATACTCAATATTGTAAAGGCTATTTATGCTAAGCCCACTGCCAACATCACTCTTAATGGAGAAAAACTGAAAACATTCCCTTTAAAAACTGGAATAAGACAGGGATGCCCACTGTCACAACTTCTGTTTAACATCATGCTTGAAATACTAGCCAGAGCAATTAGACAGACCACAGAAATTAAAGGAATACGAATAGGAAAAAAAGAACTCAAGCTGTCACTATTTGCTGATGACATGATCTTATATTTAGAGGATCCAAAAAACTCCACCAGGAAACTTTTAGACCTAATTAATGAATTCAGCAAAACATCAGGATATAAAATAAACATACATAAATCAAATGCATTTATATACATAAGCGATGAATAATCTGAAAGTGAAATGAGGAAAACAACTCCATTCACAATAGCCTCAAAAAAAATAAAATGCTTGGGAATCAATCTAACAAAAGAGGTGAAAGACCTCTACAATGAAAACTATAGAACATTAAAGAAAGAAATTGAGGAAGACCTTAGAAGATAGAAAGATCTACCATGTTCTCGGATAGGCAGAATTAATATAATCAAAATGGCCATACTTCCAAAGGTGCTGTACAAATTTAACCCAATTCCAATGAAACTCCCAATGACATTCCTCATAAAAACAGAGAAAGCCAGGCTGGAGATGTGGCTTGGTGGTAAAGCGCTTGCCTGGCACGTGTGAGGCCCTGGGTTCAATCCGCAGTACTACACAGAAATAAATAAATAAAAGATCCACTGGCAACTAAAAAATATTAAAAAAAAAAAAAAAAGAGAAAGCAATCATGAAATTCATCTGGAAACAAAAGACCCAGAATAGCCAAAGCAATCCTGAGCAGGAAGAATGATGCAGGAGGTGTCACATTACCAAACCTTAAACTCTACTATAGAGCAATAGTAACAAAAATAGCATGGTATTGGCACCAAAATAGACAGCTAGACCAGTGGTACAGAACAGAAGACACAGAGACAAACCCACATAAGTACAGTTATCTTATACTAGACAAAGGTGCCAAAAACATAATACAATGGAGAATAGATAGCCTCTTCAACAAATAGTGCTGGCAAAACTGGAAATCCATATGCAATAAAATGAAATTAAACCCCTATCTCTCACCCTGTACAAAGCTCAACTCAAAATGGATCAAGGATCTAGGAATAAACCTGAGACCCTTCACCAAATAGAAGAAAAAATAGGCAAATCTTCATGGTGGCTTAGGACCAGATTTCCTTAACATGACCCCCCAGAATGCAAGAAATAAAAGGAAGAATCAATAAATGGGATGGATTCAAACTAAAAAGCTTTTTCTCTTCAAAAGAATCAATAATGTGAAAAGAGAGCCTACAGAGTGGGAGAAAATCTTTTCCACACACACTTCAGACAGAGCGCTGATCTCCAAAATTTATAAAGAACTTAAAAAAAAAACTTTACACCAAAAATACAGAGAACCCAATCAATAAATGGGCTAAGGAACTGGGCAAACACTTCAAAGAAGATGATATACAGGCGATCAACAAATATATGAAAAAATGCTCCTCATCTCTAGTAATTAAAGAAATGCAAATTAAAACCACCCTACGCCGGGCGCGGTGGTGCACACCTGTAATCCCAGTCTCTAAATAAAATACAAAATATAGGGCTGGGGATGTGGCTCAGTGGTGGAGTGCCCCTGGGTTCAATCCCTAGTACCAAAACAAAAAAAACAAAAAAAACAAAAAAAAAAAACAAAAAAACCAACCACCCTAAGATTTCATCTAACTCCAATTAGAATGGCTATTATCAGGAACACATGGATGGATCCTGATGGATGTGGGAAAAATGGCACACTCATACATTGCTGATGGAGTTGCTAATTGGTGCAGCCACTCTGGAAAGCAGTATGGAGATTCCTCAAAAAACTTGGAATGGACCCACCATTTGACCCAGCCATCCCACTCCTGGGTTTATACCCAAAGGACTTAAAATCAGCAAAGTACAATGATGCAGTCACATCAATGTTCACAGCCGCTCAATTCACAATAGCTAGATTGTGGAACCAACCTAGATGCCCTCCAACTGATGAATGGATAAAGAAACTGTGGTATATGTACACAATGGTATATTACTCAGCCATAAGGAATAAAATTATGGCATTTGCTGGTAAATGGGAGGAGTTGGAGAATATCATGCGAAGTGAAATAAGCCAAGCCCAAAAAGACAAAAGGCCAAATGTTTTCTCTGGTAAGTGGATGATGATACATAGTGGGAGGTGGGAGGGAGGTGGTGGGAAGGTACAAGAGAAAAATGGGGAAGTATGGATGGTGTAGAGGAAAATGGGATGGGAGAGGGTGGGGAAGAGAAAGATAGTAGACCAAGACAGACAGTATCACCCTATGTATACATAAGATTATATGAATCGTGTGAATGTGCATTGTGATAAAAAAAAAAGGAAATATGCCCTGCTGTATAATTATATCAAAATGGGTTCTACTGTCATGTATAATAAAAAAGCAATAAAAAAAAATACATATCTAAAAACATAATAATTGTACCTAAAAAAAAAAAAAAGCATCCAACTTATTTCACCTGCAAGAAATAATTGCAGGTGGAAAATAATTATGTGAAAAAATATAGACATTACACTATTCATCTCTTCTATTTCCCACTTTTAAAGATTACCTGTGTTTTAAAGAGTTCACTGCAGTTCTGGAATAATTTTGATGATGTCTGGTATTTCCCAGACAAGCCTCTTTTTTCTTTAAGTTTTTCCAAATATGTCTCTACTTCTTCTGCCTGGAAAACAGGAGAGACAAAATATTTAGTTTATCTGTCACAAATAAGATATTCAGAGGATAACAAATAGATCACCTGCAGTACAAATATTTAGTTTGTTATCTTAAAAATTAATAGCATTAAGCAAAGACCATAAAACAATATCCAGGATTCTCATGTTAATAAAATCTGAAGTGCAGAATATTTGTCTTTGGCTCACAAAGGATAGTTCTCTATCCTATCTGAGGGAAACTGTCAGAATTCAGTTTCTGTCACATGAAAATACATTCAAGAGTCACTCATCAACTTAACATCAATAAAAAGATATGTTCATAAGCTAACTACTGTAGCTTTTACAGCTCATTGCTAACACTCTCCCCCCAACAAAAAAAGATAATTTCTGTGGTTTCACCTAGCTCTGTGATTTTTCTCCCATATCCACATCTCTGATCTTGCCTTCATTAGAAAAAGCTCCAGTATCAACCTTTTGGTTTACATCTTCATACTTTCATCGTGTAGCAATCCAAACTAATTGATACCTGCATATCCTATGAAGACATAATCTGCTAAGCTCTTAACCAGTTTATATAAAGTTTCAAATGTCTGAACTTTTTATTGCAAATTCAATTAGTGATCAAGCAAGAGAAAAATATTAATGATAATTCAAACTATATTCTGAAGTGTTATCATTTCTCTCTAAATTCTTCACTCCTTTCATTCCTTTCTGTCATCATCAATAGTACCCAATGTTATATAACAAAAACGAAATCACTATCACTGCATAAAAGATCATATAATGTATGATTAAAATGCATAAATGCATTCTGTCACGTACAACTAATTAGACCAAATAAAAAATTTTTAAAAATGATCATGCAAAACTTTAATATTAAACAGAGATTCAAAATGCTTACATTTTGAAAAACTACCAGGGCACTTTTTAAAGACCAAGTTATCTTTGTAAAGAAATTTCAAGAAATTTTGGAAAAAAAATTTTTTTTACTTGTAAATGGACACAATACCTTTATTTTTATTTATTTCTTTTTATGTAGCGCTGAGGATTGAACCCAGTGCCTCACACATGCCAAGAAAAGAAAAGAAAAGAAAAGAAAAGAAAAGAAAAGAAAAGAAAAGAAAAGAAAAAAAAAAAAAAAGGACAAAAGAATGGTAAGAGTTCTAAGACCAAAAAGTTTGAGAACTGCTGATATAGAGGTCTATAAACTGAGAAGAATGGATTTTAGTTACAGCTCTACTCCTCCATTAACTACATGATATTCTCTAAAATTAAGGGGTCGGGGCCAGATGACCTCTAAGGTCCAAGAAAAATCTGTAATTTTATGTTCCTTACCTTGAAGTTGTAGATTTCATTGTAACAATCAGCACTTTTCAGAAACCAGGTAATGTTCAAAGACAAATCACAAGGTTCTCCATCAACTATAAAGGAAGAAATCATTATAAACAAAAGATGATTCCCAAGTGAAGCATTTTTTCCAAAAGCATTTCCCTGTCATATTCTATGTGTTTTCTACCCTCCACCTAGATACTCAAAGATAATCCCTTCTCTAAACATAAGGAAATGGAATAACATGCAAAAAGAATTAAATATTCTTCAGATAAAAGTATAATTATTCACAGCAAGGGATAATAATTAAGTAGTTTTTTATTCTTTTGAAAATGTGGATCTGTTTCTATGCCCTAAAAACTCCAATTTCTAGATCTCTACTGGGAAAATCTGGGAGTGATTAAAATAGTCCTAAGTTAAAACCAGTCTTCCAGTAATCAAATATTTATTGAGCAGAGCGTACAAAGGTACAAGAGCACAGGGTTAGGCCAAAGGAAGAAATGGACAGGAATGAATTACTAGAGATACTTAAAGAGGCTACACTCTAGTTGAAGACATAGGGAATAACATAAGGGATGTCACAAAGCAACATCGCAACTGTTACACAGTGGTTTAAATATTAGTTTCACTAAAGAAAAAATTTGTGGCTTGGACCTTGAAAGACATCAAGAATGGACACAAAGAGCAATAAAAAGCAAGCATGGCTGAGAAAGGTAGAAATAGCAAAAGCAAAGACAGCATTAGATTTTATTTTTTTCAAAGCTCACCATAAGAGACCTCATGAAAACATGGAAATGTAACACAACTGATTAAACATAATTTGGAACACACTGTTCTAATAGATCAAGGCACTATTCTGAAGACTTGGGAATGTAAATCTATATGACTGATTAGCTATCTCACCTGGGGGAAGTGAGCATTTTTTTTTTTTCTTTCTTTTTGAGGTGCTGGGGACTGAACCCAGGGCCCTGTGCTTATGTGGCAAGCACTCTACCAACTGAGCTATATCCCCAGCCCACTATTCCCTTTTAACTTTGATTCCAGCTCTGGAAAAGGACAAAATACTAAAGACTCCCTGCTTTATACAAATATGACAAACATGACTGCATTCAGGAATCTTCCTCTGGTTCATAACAAAAGAAGCAACCTAATTATAAGCTTGCCCCTGCCTTTTTTTTTAAATTGTTTTCTTAGACTAATTTTTAAATAAAAACAAATTTTCATAGGACTGTGACAATATGCAAAAATTTGATCTGTTGAGTATAATTTATGGAAATGATATAAAGGATACTGTAATCTGGCTATGAACTCTTCAGAAGAACCCCTGCAGAGACAGGATTAATAAATTAAAAGTCAGTAAGAAAACATCCCCTAAAAAAGATATGCGAGGGAATTGAGCTGCAAAAATATTGCTGTTACTGTTGGAAAAAAACAACTAAGTTTAGAACTCTGAATGGAAGGCCTGTCCAGAGAGAATGAAAATGGTCCTGTCTATGCCATTGAAGACTATATACCATACCCACAAAAGTATAAAATCAGAGCCAACTGGTACACAGAAGAAACAAAGAAAAATTTTAGGGAGCCTCAAATCCTCCAAATATCTTTACAATATGCAGTTTGTTTAACTTGGTGGCATACTAGATCAAAATGCAGGTGAGAAAAATACTACTATCTAAAAGAGTACCCAGGCTAAGAAAGGTGGCACCTGTAATTCCAGCTACTCAGGAAGTGAAGCAGATGGACTGCAAGTTTGAGGCCAGCCTCAGCAACCTAACAAGACCCTGTCTCAAAATAAAAATAAAAAGGGTTGCAGATGAAACTCAGCGACACAGCACCCTTAGGTTCAATCCACAGTACCACAAAAACAAAAGAGTACCTAGCACACAGTAAGTATTTAATAGCTACTTACTAAACAATTAAAAGAATAAAATCATTCAACTATGTCTTATAACTTTGCACTTTCTGGAGAGAGGTATGTTTAGAAGCACATATTAGTTAAAAATAGGTAGTGAACACCTATAATCCCAGCAACTCAGGAGGCTGAGACAAGATTTCAAGTCCAAGGACAGCCTCAGCAACTTAGCAAGACCCTGAATCAATATTCAAAATATTCAATATTCAAAAAGGGCTGGGATTGTAGTTCAGTGCTAAAGCACTCCTGGGTTTAGTCCACTGTTTAAAAAAAAAAAAAAAAGAAATATAAGTACACAGCAATCATCTGGATTTCATCCCTGATTTTGAAACTGAACTTCCCACGGCCATTTATTCTCTAAAATAAAGCCAGTTTAAGAACTACAAGGAAATTTTTCTTTAATATACAATGGAATAGTTCAGATTCAGATACAGTGGTTATCCCACTAGACAAACTGGTTTTGTTCTACATAATCCCCATTTTCTGGTAATATGTCTAAACTTCATCTTCATTGAGGTGGTAAAATATTCCTTTGGTAACTAAAAGATCTATTGAACACATTTGTTCAGTCAATGGTCTGACAAACTTAGGTCATGTTTTCAGTAAACATCTAGCAAGCATACAAGTGTAAAATCAGTGATATCTCTGACTCAGAACAGATTAAAACACTATGCAATCAACCAACATAATTACATGTAATTTGACTGAGATGATTGACTGTTTTATACATAATGTATAACTACTTATACATACACATACTATATTATTTAGTCAACACAAATTTAATATAGTATAAATGAGTATAATATGACATATAATATGTAATATTGTATATAACAGAGTATATCCTCATGGATAATAAACTGAAAAAAACAAGGGAAGAAAATAAAGTTCACACAAGTATTCTGAATAGTATTTAATGAAAGGACCTCAGTTATACCAAATGTTTATACCTATACAGTGTTGGATTACCAAATTTTCAAACTTGAAAATATAGTGCAAGTAGACAATCAGAAGTGGAAAATAGGTAACTTAAAAATTTTATTTATAACTTCAAAATACAAGTAAATTCATGAAATTCAAAAACTCACATTTCAGGAAGATAGTGGTATTTTTGAAGAGGATCTTTCCAAAACTAAAATAATTTTTCCCCTGCAAAGATTAAAAAAAGAAAAAGAAAAAAAGACAATTAACATCAGATCAATTCCCACCACAAAATATATAACTCCTAAAAAGTAGAAAATATTCAAGTTAGCTTTTTTCCTCCAAGTTAATTTTCTTAACTAAAACATAGTAACACCTCTCCTTTAAGTGAAATCTGATCACATTCAAGATGCAGAATTTTCCCCCACAGGCCACAAAGCAAGGACTCTAGAAGGGAGGCTGCTAGAAAGCTCAACCTAAATCTTCATGGGTCTTACCCCTTAATAAGCAACTCATTTCCTCTACTCACTAACCACTGTCCAAATAACCAATTGAGGTTCTTGGGTTCTTTCCCCTAGTAATTACTCTACAAGTAGTCTTACTTCTATAAATCTAAGACTTAACTACTCATCATTTTAGGAACAAGGAAAAACCTCAAATTGAAAACAATTTCCTCACCAAATGAATAAACGCTATAATGCCTGCTTATAAATTTACAATCAGCAAGCAGAACAGAATGAAACAAAAAGTCCAATGTGGTTTTCACAGGGCTAATTTTTTTTAGCATTTTCGTGCGTGCATCTGAAGGAACAAATGAAGTTCTTAAAAATGGGAGATCAGAATAAGTCCACCTATCTAGTTAATTGTCCAAATTTTAAGATTAGCCTTACCAAATTATATTTTAGAATTGTTTCTTCCACTTTGGCCGTTCCGGTGTTGAAAACAGATCTTTAAATACATAGGCTTCCCAATCTTAGCAAATTTTAGAATAACCATTTTAAAGTTAAAATCGAACCATTTCGAAAGCGGAATTACCCAGGAACAAAAGGGCAGAGGAAAAAAGAAACGAGGACGCCTATTTACATACCCTCCTTATCCAACTTGGGGTCACTGTACTCTGTAAAACTTCAGCTGAAAAATAAACCACTATCGGAATACCAAGTTTTAGTATCTCTCAAGTCAGGCACTGGAAGTTGTTACTTTGCTCTAAGAATCTGTTCTACTGCTCCTTTGCGCTGCTTTAGTATTCTTGACATACCGCCTAGTCTTCCCACGAAGAGAACGGCTTTTCGCTCCAAGGGGGTGGGTCCAGGCTGGTTGACTACACCGACGCTCTCGGAATCCCCCACCCCTTCGGGAGCAGCCTTTTGCCGAACCTTCATGAACCCCTTGGGCTGCCGTAGCCCCACCTCTTGCTCCTCCAGGTTCAGTCGCTACTCTAACACTCACCGATGGTATCGGAATGTGCCACTTGGATCGGTCGGCAGCAGACACGGATGCCAGGCCTACGCCAAAAAGCGAAAGTGGGTACAGTTGAGGCCCCAGAAGAAGAAGAATGACAGGTAACACCTGAACCCACGCAGCTGCCGCCATCTTCACAGCCACGGAGCGCCTACTAAAAGCATTTCATCTCCTTCCGGTTTGTCCCGCCCTCTTCCGGCTCTGCTCTGAGGGCGGGATCATCCGGGTCCTCGAAACCTCGTGGGGCTTGTTTGTTTTGCAACCTAGCGGCCACTCGCTCAGGCAGTCGTGGTAGTTCAAGTATGAGAGTTTGGACCTATTGCGCAGGCGTCGACCTGTGGTAAACTGGTCAATTGGATTAGGATGATCTCCGGAAACCACTCAAACTATGTAAGACAGACTTCTCCTCTCTTATACCCCTTAAAGGGTTTGAGGACCAAGCAGGCGCTCTGCAGCGTTCGGCTCGCTCCTCCTCCCTCTTGCCCCAGCCCCTTATTCCTTCTAGTCCAACGGGGTCCGAAGTCTGAAGAAGCGGTAATTCTGGCTGCCTGATTGGCGTCCACTAGCGAGTTCGCCGATTTGGGAGCTGTTTAAGCAAAGGCTGGAATTTGGCACTGATGTATTAGATAACCTTCAAAGAGCCCTGGAAACTACGAAGCCAGCACTTGCCTTTCGAACTAAAATCGGGAAGCGAGTGGGTCAGTTTCCGGTATCTTAGCGTGACTGCCACTGAGCTAGAACTGCAGCAGGTTTGCTCCAATAAGGAGGCCGTCCCTGTGCTTCCTGGTTCTGACGCTCTTGATTTTTACCCTCTAGGCCTCATTGTATACACGCCTTCTCCACTGCAAACAGTTTCGGTTCCAAATAAAAGCACAGTCCTCATCAGTCACCCATAATCAAGAAAAATCTGCCACGATAATACCTGTAGAAACGCTTGTTGCGCTTGAAAAATCCAAGGAGCAAGAGCCAAGATTTGTCACTACTTAAGAAACTGGGGGAAGGGCTGGGATTGTGGCTCAGTGGTAGAGCGCTTGCCTAGCAAATGTGAGGCATTGGGTTCGATCCTCAGCACCACATAAAAATAAATAAAGGTATTGTATCCGTCTACAACTAAAAAAGAAGAATGAAAAAAGAAAGAAGCTACAATAAATGCTTGAAGAAAAAAAAGAACCTAGGGGAGCCTCCATTTACCAGAAACCTGATGATGGTGAAGTGCTGGTCATAATTTAGAAACACCACTTGTTGGCTTTTTACAAAGATCGCCCTAGGCTGTGGCCTGAGAGCTGAAAGCCAATCGGAGTGACAAAGAAGCCATGGCAGCAGCTGGGAAAGAGGAAATCAGGTAAAGACCAAATGCTCTTGCAGGGACTGACCCCAGGGAGAACTGAAAGTACTTTGAAAAAACTTCTGGTTTTGAAGTTTTTATAGGGAAAAAAATTTTTTTGCATTTCTTGTTTAAATGTTATGTATTTGTGTGCTTTACCATTTTTACTCAATTTTGCAGGGAATTAGCTAATGTTAATAGCCTCACAAAATATTTTCAGGATGGTTGAATAACTAACAGTGAAAAAGTTGCCATCATAACACTTAACAAATGAATGTCAAGGATGTAGCCTTCCGAGTTCACTTTATACCCTCCTCCTGTTATGTCATTCCAGAGCTACTGCTTCAAATGTGGAAAGAATAGACTGCAAAGTCTTACACTTGATTAAAAGAAACAGTGACAAAAGCTGAGTTTAATGAAGGATTTAATTAATTCCATGATAAGAGAATTTTTTAATAGGACTAAGTTTATGTATCTGTATGGACTGGTTTTCATATTTTGAGGTTTGTGTCCAAAAAACAAAGTCATGGACATGCTGACTACAGATGTATTCAGCCACAACTCTGCATGAAAGCCAATGTTTTGTTTTTATAGTTGTTTTAATCAGCTGAAGGCTAAGTTAAATATACATCCTCAAATAGCAGTGTACATCTTGTTCATGTTTTGTTCTAGAAACATTTCTTCTGGAAATTTAGTTTTGTTTTGTTTTAATATTAAATAAAGGTCAGTGGACCTTTATTTTACTTGTTTATATGTGGTGCTAAGAATTGAACCCAGTACCTCACACATGCCAGGCAAGCACTCTCCCACTGCCTCAACCCCAGCCCTGGAAATTTAGTTTTAAAGAACATTTACCTTTGAATTGTCAGCAGCAGCATCTTAAAAAGCGAAAGATTTTCCTTCTGTGATTTTTTTCTAATTCTAGTACTTTGCAATACCACTCTTAGAGTATTTGTCAGGTTATATTGTGATTCTGGTTAGGCTTTTACAGAAAGTGTGGACATAGTCCTTCCTTTTTGTATAGAGCCTCACACCCAGTAAGACTATATTCCAAAAATATTTTGTTAATTAGGTGAGTGAGTTGTTTTTGTTGTTGTTGTTTGATTTTAGTTTTCATTTGTTTTTGGAGTGGTTTTGTTTTGTTCTTTGTTCTTTCAGATTTTACTGTTCCAGTCATGATTTTAAAAGAACCCTTCCTTATAAGTGACAGTGCTCTTTCTCCTTTGCTTTCAGAGTAATCCCAGAACTTGATATTTTGTTGTTTAACTTGGGTATTTTACAGAAGGATATTAGTTCTGCAATACTTGTGCCATTGTATTACATGAAGTTGTTGTAACACAATTTTGCATTGCACAATAGATTCCAAAGGTTTATTTTGCATATTCATACTATTGTTAGAGAAGGTATAAAAATTGGATTCACAAACACTATGTAAAATACATTTCTTAAAATGTCTTTTAGTGTTGAAGATGAAGCTGTGGATAAAAACATTTTCAGAGACTGCAGCAAGATTGCTTTCTACAGGTAAGGAAAGTAAATATATTACCTAGATCAAAACATTTCTGGTCAGATGCAGAGTTGCACTCCTGTAATCCCAGCTACTTGGGAGGCTAAGGCAGGAGGATTTCAAGTTCCAGTCCAGCCTGGACAACTTTGTGAGAGACTCTGTCTCAAAATAAAGGGCTGGGGTGCAGCTCAGTGGTAAAATACTTGCATGGCATGCACAGAGCCCTGGGTTCCATCCCCAGTACCACAAAAAAAATTTTAATTAAAAATTCTGACAATATTTCAAAATTAATGCTATTAATTTTTGAGAATTGATAGGCTTTTAAGGAAAGGGTCAGTTAGAAAATGTAATGATTACAGAATTCTTCAGACTGGAGACTTTTAGTTCTATATACTTACCAGTGTATTATTTAAAATTTTTAACTGTTTTTAAAATATGTCTGAATAGATAACACTTTTATGTGGTTCAAAAGTAATATAAAAAGATATACATTGAAAAGTGTTATTCCCATTGCTGTCCCCTTTCACCCCGTTCCTCTCCTTGTCTCTGTCAGTAACTAATTGATTTCTTATTTATTCTTCCAGTAGTTCTCTTTGTTAAGATATATATTCTGACATCACCCCCTTTCTTATACCAAATCAATTTCTGCATATACTGTTGTATATATCTTTTTTCTGCTTTATAGTTTATTCTAAAGAACCTTTATTTGAGTACTTGGAGAATTTCCTCCATTTTTATTGCTGCATAGCATTCCATGGGTAGATGTACTATTTCATCTGTCTCCTCTTGTTAGGTCCTTGGGTTGTGTTCAGTCTTTTGCTATAATAGCACTGCCACAGAGAAGAGCTACTTAGGTAGCTTAGGTCATTTTCTGTAGACCTAAGACTTCCATATTCTATAGAGGACAGATTTCTAGGAATGGCATTATTGATTTAAAGTATAAATACATTTGAAACATGTTAACTACTACCAGATTTCCTCTACTGGGATTGTACAATATTATACTCTCATCACTATTCCATGAGATCATCTGTTTCCCAGAGCCCCAAAAATATGTCTTTAAAAATCTTTGTTTTTTAATATCTACCTTTATGTGATCCTGAAATACATAATAAAAAATTGTCTCATGTAATTTAACTTTTTAATTTACTCACTCTATAGAGGAAGGAAATTTTATCTCTGTACGTGTGTGTAACTTTCTAGGGATTGTATTTAGGGCCTCATGCATGCTAGGCAAGCACTTTTGATGGCAAGCACTGAGCTACATCCCCAAACCAGGAAAGCATACCATTTTAATTCAGAACAAGAATTTTAGAGGGAAGTCTACATTGATATCAAACACCACTATTTGTCTATTCAGTGCTAATCATGACAGTACTATTATTTCTTTCCTTCTCAGTACTGGAAGCAGAATTCTTGTGCTTCTCACTGACCATAACCTCAATACAACTTTCTTTTACCCACCTGAAGGAGAAGACCCAATCCTCTATCAGTATTTATTCCAATTCTTTAGATCCCCATAAGTGCATACTCTTATTTTACCTGGATTTGGAATTATTTCACATATTGTTACTTATTATTCTGGAAAAAAAGAACCCTTTAGTTATAAAGGAGTAGTGTGAGCTATAGTATCTTTTGATTTCTTAGGATTTATTGTCTGAGCCTACCATATAATTACCATAGAATAGATGTTGATACCTGAGCATGTTTTGCATCAGCTACTCTAATTATCTCCATTCTAAAAGGGGTTAAAGTGTTTAGCTGTCTAGTAACACCACACAGCAGAAACATTAAATGATCTCCCACAGTACTATGAGCCCTTGTATTTATTTTCCTATTTGCCATTGAAGGTCTTACAGGAATTGATGTAGCCAACTCAGCACAGGATATTGTTTTACAGGCTTCATATTACCTTGTAGCTCACTTTCACTATGTACTATCCATATGAGCAGTGTACACAATTATTGGGAGGTTTGTCCACTAAGTCCCTCTATTCTTGGGATACACTCTAGATTCTACATGAGCAAAATACCACTTCACAATCATATGCATAGGTTATGCCTGGTCACCTTATTAAACCATTAGATGAATTTCCACTAGAATCTATTGAGTTGCTATTAAAGGATCCATTTCATGAAAAGAGAGCAGGAAATGAACAAACTCATAAATGTCATCTTTGAAAATTACCCCACCTGCTCAATAGAGGATACAAGTTGTCATTCTTAAGCAATTAAGGACGTTATATTGAAAAATTGCTTTAGTATTCTTATTAGTACTAATTTTATTAGCATTTGAATAATGTGTAGTACCCTTAATACTTCGTGAGAGTACTAGTACTACCTGTGCCCAATTCACTTAATAACACAGTTTTTTGGTTTCTTTTTTTTTTGGTACTGGTGATTGAACCCACCATCATTTTACCCCACTGCACTCCATCCCCGGTTCCTTCTATTTTTCATTTTGAGGCAGGATCTCACTCAGCTTCTAAAAGTCTCACTAAATTGCCCAGACTGTCCTTGAATTCATGATCCTCCCATCTCAGCCTTGTGAGTCATTGGGATTACAGATGTCACTATTCCCAGCTTCATAATGCATTTTAATGACTTCTACATGATAATATGGCCTATTGGATGCTGAAAGTCACAAATGGTCCTCACACATCTTTATATTCCATATCTATAGGCGTCAGAAACAGCAGCTCTCCAAGAATTCTACCTATCGGGCATTATTAGACTCAGTCACAACAGGCAAAGACAGCACCAGGTTCCAAATCATCAATGAAGCGATCAAGGTGAGATAGAAGTATCTTCTACAAAGAATAATTTTGTTTATTTATTTGGGTTGAATCATGTAAATTTCCACAGTAGCTAATTTAAAACTGTATGTCTCCATAATATATTTCATTAGAGAAGGAATTTTTCTTTTTATATCTATACTAATAGTATTTTAATAGTAATATGAATGTCAACATTTTGTCTATGTATCAGATATTTTTCTAGGTGTTTACACATGTTTCTTTTTAATTAGTCTTCTTAATGCATGTAAGAGGTACACTGTATTACTCTCAGTTATCAGATAACAAAAATTGGATCTAGAAAGTCACTTGCCCAAAATCACATAGCCAATAACCAGAATATTCCCTTCTGTCTGTCAAACTCCATCAAACATCCACGCACTTGCTAGCATTTTACATGACATACAGTTGTTCCTGCAGCCTGAGAAGTTTCAATGAATATTCAGACTTCGGAATGCATGTGACCAGGGAATAGTAAAGGGACCATTCAGTGGAAAATCTAAGTCACAAATATCCCAACTCTTGAGCTGCTTCCATTAGTGGATCACCATAGTTATTACATATAAAAGAATATCTTAAGTACCTTTTCTTATTTGTCAGGTCATCACACTACTTCATATGTGCCACAAGGATGGGCCAGTCATAGAAGTAGTACCATGGGCACACTAGGAAGTGTGACTGTGCACAAGTACCTGATGCTGTCAACCTGACCCTCACTTCCAGATTCTTCCCCATTCTGTAAAGGCATCCTAAGTGTTCAAGTCCTCTCAGATCAATAGGAACTCTAAGTGTTCAAGTCCTCTCAGATCAATAGGAACTAACTGGTAATTCTATAACTGAAACATATAGTTAAGACCGTGTGGCATGGGCCCCCTAACAGCTTGAACAGTGACTCCATCAACTTACTAACCAATTCTGGGACACTGACTTTCTCTGAAAGCTGTGTCAGATCTCCTTGTAACTACAATAGTTCCTGCCCAATAGAAATCTTCTAAAGAAACTCACCAGAGAAGACAGAACAAAAATTGCCCACATCAGAATTCTCTATAATATTTGTAACATTTGTAAGACCTTTAGTTTGGAAACTCTGGTTGGGATCAGCAGAAGCTCATTGCTACAGAAAATACAGAGCCTACCACAGACTTTCCAGGAGTCTTAAAGTCTGTCACCAGATATTAGGAACTCTCCTGTCTCATTTTTTGGGTCATTTTCTCATTTTTCCTTCTTGTCTTCAACATAGCTAACCCCAAAGAGGTATAGTGTTCATGATCAGGACTAGAATCTTTATCCATCCTTGAGGAGGCTTAGTATATTGAGAGTACTGAACAATCCACTATCATGAAGACACACATTGAAGCAAAATCAATAAGGCAAAATTACTCAGAGTATCATTGGTAAACCAAAAATGAAAAAAAAAATTAACCCAGAGCACTTTACCATGGAGTTTCATCCCCAGACCATTTTTATTTTTGATTTATTATTATTATTTTTTAAATTTTGAGACTGAGTCCCCCTAAGTTGCTAAAGGTCTTGCCCCCACCCACACACACACACCTCAAGTTGTTAAAACTGGCCTCAAACTTTTAGTTCTCCTTTCTCATCTTCCTGACTTGCTGGATCACAGGCATGAACCACCCTTCCCAGCTATCAAAATGAAAATTTTCAACGCATCTGGATACCAATAGTTGTGGTAGACCCCCCCACATATGCCCTTTACATTACTGTAGATCATTTTCTCTCTTTTGATCCTGAACATGTGAGAGACTGCTGTTCAAATCAGTTGCCAGCACCAAAGTCCAACTCTCGATGCCTTTAGAGGAAAAGAATTTACAGTATAGGAGGACCCACAGGATCTCAACATAGACAGCATTTGGCTCACAGTGGAGCTGAGGAGCCTGAAAGCAAGGACAGATTATCTAGGATGTCAGCAACATAGCACCCAAGACTGAGAACTTTTTGGACACCTTGGAACAGACTCTGTGTTCAGGTATTTGGAAATATCAGAACTGCATAAGAAATCTGTGCATTCTGAGCACAAGCAAATTTATATTTTGAGAAGTCACCCTAAAATTTAGGCTGAATTCTATTCTATTATGCCCTCCTTATCCTGTAGAGTTGAGAATGCTAATAGGAACTTAAAGGTTCACACCCTCTGTTATTTAGTTTCATAGGAACAATGAAGATCCAGACAGTAATTTTTAAAGTTGTCAGCACCATGTATTCATCTCATTGCATAGAAATAGAATCTCCGTTAAAGATTATTTCTGGGATGAGATGGTTGTTTTAAGGGGATTGCACATTAAGATATGTAATCAGTGTTGTTTAGAGATTTAAAATAAGTTGCATACATCCACTTAATAACAATGTTAGTTTTTTATTTCAGATTCAGAGAGACAGATCCCAAAGTCTGTGAGCATCATATTCAACTCACAGCTGCACTTCTCAGATTGCACTGATGAGGCAGATTCTGACAAACACAACACTCTCAGCACCTGACTTCCCCTTCGCCTTTAAAACCCTTAAAGCAATAACTTCAGATTTGTCAGGATTTAGGTTTTTTTTAAATCCTTCTTCCCAATTCTCTTCCCCCAAATTGTCTCTTAATAAACAATCAAGAACAGAATCAAGCTTCATTCAACATTGTCTTTTTTGTTGCGTGGACCATCATAACAAAATACCATAGACTGGGTGACTTAAACAACAGATATTTCTTCCTCAGTTTTGAAGACTGGGAATTCCAAGACAAGGTGCCAAAACATTCAACTGGCCATGACCCTCCTAACTTGTAGAAGGCTGCTTCTTCCTCACATGGTGGAGAAAGAGCAAACTCTGGTCTTATAAAGGCATTAATCCCATCTTGAGAACTCCACTTTCATGACCTCATCTAAGCGTAACCCCTCCCAAAGGCTCCATCTCCAAATAACATAACATTGAGTGTTAGAACTTTTGCAGGCAAACTTTGGGGTTCACAGTTCAGTTCATAGCATACATGATGTTCCTAGGATACAGTAATGTTACGAAACAAGCTGAAGTGTTGATCTGTATGTTATCATCCGGTCAGGACATCCAGACTTCAATATTGAATTTTTCTCACATAGGGTCCCAACATGGTATTGTTCTTATTCCTGAAGACAGAATAATCAAGTGGATATTTGATAAAGAAACTTACAGAAGAAAATCTGAAAGAAATGTGATCATAAAAGTGTTGACTGCTGTTTTCCCCCTACTGTTATTTTTTTTTTCCTTCAGTGAAGTTTATACCTTCAGTGACATAGATTGACAAAAAGAGTTCTAATCTTGTGACTTCAATACAAGGAAATACATACCATCTTCTGAACACAGCTAGCAGGGCTATCAGGAGCAGATCTTTGTCTTCAACCTACTTTATATTGCTAATTTTGATGCAATATGGATGATCATAATATGGATGATCATTTGACAACATAAATTACTTTCTTTTGCAACCTGTTTGCAAGGTTTGATCAGAGACAGTACTTTTCTCAGTTTCTCCAAGGATGTCAGGATATTTCTGAGCACCTCCAAGAAGTTACTCTTTGCTTCTTCATCTTAGAATAAAAATGAGAATTAGCCTAACCAAATATATCTGCAGCAGATGAGGCATGGGTATTACTTTTTAGCAAGTGCCATTTCTGCTGAAATGGCCAGGAATAGGCAACAGATTTGGTAACTGAACAAACAGAAGCATACCTGGACAGGCTAATTATCCTTGAAGAACCGGCTAATGCCGAGTGTGAGGTTTTCAGTGCTTTCCCTAGAGAATCAGTGCTTACAGTAAACCTACTGACTGAAACTATGGATGGGGAAGTTAGTACCCTACAATGATTAAATGAGCTCTTAAACCATTCTCTGAATCGCAGGAGGTCTTTAATAGCTGGGAGAGGTGGTAACACACTCACTCTTCCAGGCCTTTTAGAATAACTGTCCTTAATATAAATTGTAGAAATCTGGTGTCAGAGGACAAGTAAGATCAGCCCATCAAGAAGGAGTTGATAGAATCATGATTTCCCTTCATAACATCCATTGCAATTTAAATATGTATTCAACGACTGTTCTGTTAACAGTTTCTAATAATTGTGATTCCCAGTTATGAGTGAATAAAGAGTTGCTTTAGTATAACTATGGTCAGTCCTCTGCATGAATACATAGACAAAGCTGTTTCTACCAGCATGCTTTTTATGAACTATCTCATGGTTTTGCCCATGTGAACATTAAAAACAATTAGTCTTATGAATGATAGACTACCAGGTTTTGTTTTTATTGAGTGTAAGAGAAATAAGATAGGAAATTTGTATTCTTTCACACTGACTGAAAATTTTGGCCCCTGTGTAATGGAATATAAAAAACCAACAGAGACTTGTAATATCAGAAAGAACCTCCAAAAGTATCCTCTCTGAGGATTTATCTCAGCTTCTCTGCATTTATGAATGTTTTACATCTTAAATATTTCTAAGGGAGCAACAAGCATGCTCTCTCACCCCATTTAAAATTTTAGGTGTATATTTGTTAATCTGGCTGCAGTTTGACAATAACTGCTTCTATTATCTAAGGATTAATATTAAATTCTCAATTTAAGCAATCCAACTTATAGAACTTACCTTCTTAATATATTTTTCATTGCTATTCCCAACCATCACTAATAGAAGGTAATTTGGTAATTCATTTGTATATTTTTGTTCATAAATATCCAAATAGGTCCCTAACAAATAAGAACAAGAATATCTAGAAATTCTTAAAACAAGTAAAGTAACGTAACATCCATATCTAGACTTTTTCAAAGAGCAAGGTTTTGAGGAAAAGATTGGGCAATAGTGGCAGTTAAGAAGGCTTAGGGAAGTGGTTTTTAAACTGTCATCCGCAGAGTCCTGGGGTTTTGGTGGAAGTATCTTGAAGCTCAATGCAGTAAGGAGAGGGGGCTCCAAGCAAGGAGTTCTGGACTACTCCCACTGTCTTTAACCCAAGTAGCTTTATTTATTGAACTTCTTGGAGTATACTGATATTAGAAGAAAATAACTAAACCAATAGAAAGCATAAACCAGATCATAGCAGTAAATGCATACTAACATCTAAGGAGATAATGTGCTGGAACATGAAAGCTGTGTTGATGAAAGAGATAAAAATGAATCTGGGAGATAGGATAGCTCAATGATAGAATCCATGCTCAGCATGCAAGACACCATGGATTCAATCAGTCCCCAGGACCAAAAACAAAAATGAATGAATCTAAATATTGACCTTGAAAAGAGCCACCCTATTGGGGAAATTTGCTCATTTGAGTTTTTAAACATTTAAAATGGAGTTTTAACTCTGATTTGTTCATAACACCATTATGATAAAGCAGGGTTATTACTACCTTACTTCATATAATTAAGATTCTTTTCTGGACTGCAGCCTCAAAAACAGAAGATATGGTTTTGGAGTTTGTTTGCTTTTCCCAAAGATCTAGAGGTTTATCTAGGGGTAGAGAGGCACATTCAATGGAGAATGTGGGTTATCTCTAGAGGGAGAAATAGCCAGTCTTAGGTTTTTAAAAAATTGCCTGTTTAGGGACTGAAGTTATGGTTCAGTGGTAGAGCACTTGCCTGGCATGTGTGAGGCCCTAGGTTCAATACTCAGCACCATATATGAATAAATAAAAGATCAATTGATAACTAAAAAATATTTTAAAAATTGTCTGTTTGCCAAAGGCCGAATGTTTTCTCTGATCAGTGGATGCTGATAAATAATGGGGGCGGGGATTATGGGGGGATAAGAAAGGAATGGAGGAAGTATGGATAGTGTAGAGGAAAATGGGACAGGAGGGAGTGGGGGAAGAAAAGATAGTAGACTGAGACAGACAGTATTACCCTATGTATATGTAAGATTATATGAATTGTGTTAATCTACATTGTGAAAAAAAAGATATATTCCCAGCTGTATAATTATATCAAAATGGGTTCTACTGTCATGTATAATTAAAAAGAACCAATAAAAAAAGTAAAAAAAAGACATAAAAATGTCTGTGAAAAACACACACACAAAAAATTGCCTGTTTAGTTTTTTAAAAAAAATATTTTACTAAAAATGGAAAGATTCTGGGTACATAACTAGATACAATTTGTTAATCACATATAGGCAGACAATCTATTTATCCTTTATAGCATGTTTTACCCATTTTTGCCTACCTGAAATTGTAGTAATCTCTAAATATCCTACTTAACTTCCTTCTCTTCCAGAACTTCTCACCTCACATTCATTTTTTTTTTTTTTTTTGAACCGGGGATTGAACTCAGGGGCACTCCACCACTGAGCCACATCCCCAGCCCTATTTTGTATTTTATTGAGACAGGGTCTCACTGTGTTGCTTAGGGCCTCGCTAAGTTGCTGAGGCTGGCTTTGAACTTGCAATCCTCCTGCCTCAGCCTCCCAAATTGCTGAGATTACAGGCGTGTGCCACCACGCTCGGCTACACATTCGTTATTAATAGTCCCTTTCCTGGAGGATCCCAACTTCAAGTCCAGCCTCAGCAAATTAACCAATCCCTAAGAAACTTAGTGAGACCCTGTCTCAAAATAGAAAAAAAAAAAAAAAGGCCTGGGGATGTGGCTCAGTGGTAAAGTGCCCCTGAGGTCAATACCCGATAAAACATAATAAAATAAAAAATAGTTCCTATCCTTGTTTCCCCTACCACTATACTTGTCTTTCTATTTGCACTTACAAAATGCCTTATGTGAACTTTGTACCTGTTTCATGTCTGTTACAGTCTTCCTAAGAGTTTAAATGTTAGTTGAATTTAAGAGAACAATAGAAATGTACTCAACATAATCCTGTCTTAAAGTGTCTATAAAAGCATTCACAGCCACAGCATGTTATTGTCACAATTCAGTGTCACGTCACTGCTTACATGCCTTGACTGCTCTTCTATATTCTCAAGAGACTCTTCTATATTTTCAAAGTTCCTTGGAAAGCATAACTTTTTTGGTGCAGCTTGATATTTTCCATGCTTCCTATCTCTTTCTTTCACCAGAAATATATCATCTCTGCTACAGCATATCACATAGCCTACCCAGCTTACTTTTGTTAGACATAATAATAATATAGTAATATTATTAATATTAATTAATTATTAATTAATATTATTATGAATTAATAATAATAATCCATATGTAACCAAAAACTTGGCATCACACTTGATGAAGAATTTGCAGTAGACCAGTGTGACACGGCACACCAGTTGAAAGCACTCTTAAAATAGTCCTTTGACCTAGATGCCTCATTTTGTAATCTAAATCCAGCCATTTCTGTCTCATAGGGTTTGTTGTTTTGTGTTTTGGTTTTCAAATGTACTGTCTTAATAGTTATGCATTGCTTCCATCTTCTATTGTAGGCAGAAGATTGCCTAAATGCCCAGTCCCTTGAGAAAATTTCCCAGGCCTGTTTGCTGCTTTAGAAGAAAACTTGATCTTAGTGCAGCAAGCCTCATTTCATCTACCACTAGAGAACCCCAAAGATCATCATTTTACTCTCTATTATTTTTTGTGACCTGCTAGCCCTCATCTTTTATTCAACTGGAATATTGTGGTTTTAACACTCAAACTGTTATTCTTAGCACCTCTATAGTTTATAGATACAGTGGCCTGTATCTCAGTTTCCCAAGGCTGGTTTCAGTTTATGGCTGTTATCCAGTATAATTATTAATAGATACCCTTTCATTCCCTGGTTTGGACAATTATATATTTACCTAGCCATATAACTCACAAGGTATTTCTCATGCTACCACAAATGTAGCCAAGCAAGTACATAAATTGAGAAGCTTGTTCTTTCTATTATTTCCATTTTTCTGCAATTTTCTTGGCTTATAATAATTTAAACAAATTATTTTCTGATTATTGTAATTTGTTAGAATATCATTGGGATAACCTGTTGAAGCTAATCTCTTGTATTTGTTCCCAGGTTCCTCTTTTAGCTGAAGTTTATGGTATAGAAAGAAACATTTTCAGGCTTAAAATTAATGAAGAAACTCCACTGAAACCCAGGTATGAAGTTCCCGATGTCCTCACAAGCAAGCCAAGCACTGTAAGGTAAGCCAAGAAACAGGATATCTTAGATACACCCTCTATATGTTCTTTCATCATACCTTGAGTGGTCGATTTTTTTTGTATCCTTCCTGGATTGTCTGTTCAAAGCTATAATCATTTTCAGCATTACTGTTCAGTTATTCAGGGATAAGTTTATCAGTTTTCTGTTGTCCATTCTGCTTTTTCTTTACCATTTTACTCACCAGCACCTTTTAATAGGGAGACAGAACTTTGATCCCCACTTTCCTTCTCACAACAAAAGTAGTGTATTAGCTACACTTTGGGAGCAAGTGGAAAGAAAGCTACTTACTCAGATTAACAGCAAGGCTCCAGAGACCTAATATACCAGCCAGACTCCCATGCTGATAGTAATTTATAAACTTAGACTAACTCACTCTTAATTGAGGGTATTCTCAGAAGTCTAACATGTAATTTTACTTAGAGAGAAATTAATAGTTGGTGTCTAGGCAAAAAAATCTTTAGGGACTAAAGCACTTTTCAAATACGTGCCAAATCTTCATCTGTTTTCCCCATGCTTTCTAGTGAGATTTCAAGTCTGTTTTTGCCAGTTGATTTCTGTTTTTTTTTTTTTTCATATTATTTCACTAAGGAAAAATAAAACTAGGGAAACTAAGGGAAAATAAAGCTAGATGCTTTAATTTTCACTATGTTACTACCATGGTTTTATGTAGATTTTTTCTACCATGAAAATGTGATTACACTCTATTTATGTATGATCTATCAAAATTATAAATGCATTCTACTGTCATGTACAACTAATTAGAAAAAATAAAATTAAAAACTTAATTAAAAAATGTGATTAAAGGTCAATAAGAGTCTGCAGTTGTAGTTCAGTGATACAGTGCTTGCCTAGCATGTGTGAGGCACTACGTTCAATCCTTAGCACCACATTAAATAAATAAATTAATTTAATTTAATTAAATAAATGTATTGTGTCCTACAACTGAAAAATTTATAAAAATTTTAAAAAATTTTTTTAAACTTGAACTGCTACTGTATACCAAGAAAACAGAAATTAAAGGAGACCATTTTCAAGGCTTTGTAGTTTGACAATTGAGTCTATGCATATACATAAGCATTTGGTCACAATAAGTTATTTTTTATTATGTGGAGGTTTCACTTTGCTAGGAGATCCTTTAATATTTTGATATCTGTATTCACAAGTAAAATTAATTTTCTTTTTCTCTACTCTCTGCCATATTTTGGGTTCTGGATGATATTAGTTTTGTGTGGAAATATGATCTATTAGTTCTGCTTCTGTTCCCACCTCTTTCTAGGGGCCCTTTTGCTATTGCAGTAACTAAAAAGCTGAAAACTGCATTTATCCATTTCTCAGATTCTTGTACCTAGAGTTTCTGATATAATTTAATTTCTGCCAATCATATGCACGTACATAAATGGTGATTTTCATATGGAATTCTCCATTTTGTTTGTGTAGATCTGGCAGCTGTAGACTGACTCTAAGGCCATTTAGTTAGGATCACAGTTTCCTAATCTCCACAGTACACTTAAGATGGCATGATCCTGGAACCCAGCAATTGCCATAGTGACTTCTGATTGTCCACCTTCTTAATATAAAAGTTCCATTTATTTTCTCATAGTTCTGGAGGCTAGAAATTGAAGGTCAAGTTGTTAGCAGGCTTGATTTCTTTCTTTCTTTTTTTTTTTTTTTTTTGGTACTAGGGATTGAACCTGAACCTAAGGACACTTAACCAACCACTGAGCCACATCCCCAGCCCTGTTTTGTATTTTTTATTTAGAGACAGGGTCTCACTGAGTTGCTTAGGGCCTCGCTAAGGCTGGCTTTGAACTCACAATCCTCCTGCCTCAGCCTCCCAAGTGCTGGGATTACAGGCGTATGCCACTGCGCCCAGCCCCTAGGCTTGATTTCTTAAAAGGTCTAACTCTTAGGCCTTACAAGAAGCTTGGCTACCTTCTTGCTATGTCTCATATAACTGCCCCCGTGTGTGTGTATGTGCACGGGCGTGTGTGTATGCACACACCCCCAATCTCTTCTCATAAGGACACTATTTGTAATAGTCTAGGCCCACCGTAATGACTTCATTTTAACTTAATTCTGTCTTTAAAGGTCCTATCTCCAAATACAGTCACATTCTGAAGTACTCAGGGTTAGGGCTTCAAAATTTGAAGCTGAGATAAAAGTTCCATTGGCCATACAGTAATACAGTATTGTTCCTAAGTGTCATTACTAGATATCTAGCCTGAAAACCTGCAACCTCAGCCCTTCCCATGATATAAACAAATAGTTTCCAGTAGTAAGTCATTTATTTTTTGCTTCAAATAGCCAGTTGCTCCTATTATCAACAGTGGATTCCTCATTAATAAAGTAGCTGCTATCAGAAGTGGGTGTAAGCAATAGAACCTCAAGAATGGGAATATGAGATTGGCTTTTGACCTAGTTAGATTTGAAGGCAATGAGAACATGGTTACCATTAGGTGATGGAATACTAGTGTATGAACTGAATTGTGTCTTCCCCAAAAATTCATTTTTTAAATCCCTAACCCCTAGTATGTCAGAATGTAACTGTGTTTGAGGTGGGTCTTTAAAGAGGTGATTAAGTTCAAATGAGGACATTAGGTTGGACCTCATCCATATGACTGGTGTCCTCATGAGAAGAGATTAGGGGACACACACATACACACACACACACACACACACACACACACGGGGACACTTACGTAAGGACTCAGCAGTAAGGTCTATCTGCAAGCCTAGGGCATAGGCCTGACAAGAAACCATACCTGACCAAGCATTATGGCACATGCCTGTAATCTCAGTGACTCCAGAGGCTGAGGCAGAAAGATCACAAGTTTGATGCAAGCCTGGGCAACTTAGTGAGACCCTATCTCAAAATAAAAAGGGCTGGAAATGTAGCTCAGTGGTAGAGTGTCCCTGGATTCAATTCCCAGTACCACAGTGGTAGGGAAGGTATAGAAACCAAACCCTCCAACACCTTAATCTTGGACTTCCAGCCTCCAGAAATACAAGAAAATAAATTTCTATTGTTTAAGCCACCCAGCCTGTGATATTTTGTTTTGGCAGCAAAACAAACTAAAACATCTAGTAATAAACCATGGCATTCTGTGGCAAAGTTATTTAAATTACTACTGTTGGTCAACTGAAATAAAACACCTATTGAAAGCAGATCAGGTGGTAGAACCATAGCACATTATGATTGTCATTCAGAAGTCAAAACTCTGTGGTAGCCTAGCTGCTATTAGCTTCCCTGAAGAGCTTAATGAAAGAAAATCGTCTCCAAAATTTAAATTCTTAACTCATGGTGTTGTCAGAGAACTAGTATGTTTCTATGACTATCCCAAAACTCTCTCACATCTCTTATAGCTGCAGGGTCCTTGCAGCTGCAAGTCACATACAGAGTTTGATACTAAAAGTTGATGAATGAGATCCTAAGTTGAATTCATAACTTCCTCATGTCTGTGAATTTAGGGAGTTAACTGGGAAGAGGTAGGTTAAATACCCAAACTTCAGAACTCCACTGAGCTTCCCATTCTTGCAGAAATAGTTCCTCTTGCTGTGTCCAGTAAGGTTGATCCTGACTTGCTTGAACACCCTGACCTTACCTAAGATAAACCTTGAGAAGGGATTTCAATGTTCCTCCCACCTTACCCTTACCATCCTTAATTGCCTGCAGACTTAGATCCCAACTTGCTTGAGCCTATTACATTCAAACTTAGGAGGAGAAGGCTTGTATGCCTACAGAATTATAAGAATTAATAATGACAAAAACCTGGGAAACATGTAGAAATGATTTCTGGACAAGAAGGAAGAACTTTTTAGATCAGGCTAAATTTATTGACACAGGTACATGTACCAGAGAATATAGATTTGATATGCTAAGTTGGACAGCTGAGAGTGGTTCAGGTTGTTTGCTTGGTTGATAAACTTTGAACTGAACTCAGCTATGGATTCTGCTTGTTAAACTGAGATCCAGAAATTCCATAGCACAGTATAGAAGAAATTATTCACAGACTTAAGAGAAAGACGTTCAAGTGGATTTGTTCCATGCAGTCAGCTCATCCAAGTTCCTCATTCTTTTTGCAAAAGAATCCCAAAGATACCCCTTCATTGAGAAATACATTGGCAAAGGAACAGTTGGAAAGTGTTGCAATAAATGCTTTTTCTTTTGTGGACTACAGATAATGGCAGGAAATGATGCCATTAAAATGGCCTCTCTCATTGCAGTGGTGATGATAAGCCTCAAGGTGACAGAGACAAGGTAGTAGCATTTAGTTGTCAGAGACAAAGTGGACATAATTTCATAATGTGCAGTTGGGCTCACATAGTACACAAAACATTTTAACCCTCAGGGCAGTTAATAATTTATCCTGGGGTCCATTAGACTAAGACAGATGGACTGGAGTCCTGCTTGAGGTAATAATTAGAAGAATTCTAGGATTAATGAACAGTGAAACAACCTCTCTACCATCTCCAAAGTTGGTTTCCAGGTCCCAGGCATCTACTTGAAAGGCCTAGAATCCATGGAAAATGACTGAAAGGACATAATAAGAACATAAACTGTCCCATCTAACCATCCCTAAAGAGTCCTGTGATCAGTTACCAGGATGAATAGGCACTGCAGAAAGGGAGAAATCTAGACCTGAGAGGGATGTTAATGCTGGTTCTGAGTTTACATTCTCAGGCTCCAAAACATCTTAATAGTCTGCCAGTCAAATTGGAGGCTGATGAGAAACAGGTAATAAGTAGATGAATAAAAATTGACCTAACTCCATTTCCTATACACTCAATCTGTATATTTTATTAATTTCTGAATATATGGTGAGAATGAGAAAGGAAAATAATATTTAAATTCTATACACTGAAGGGTTACTAGACTTTACACACAGAAGTAATACTGATGATGACAGTTAACATTTGAGTGTTTCAGTGTCAGACACTATGCATGCACTTACTTAGTTCTGTTCAAAAACTGTATTCATTGTAACTTCTATCTTGTCTGTACTTTACAAATAAGAAAATTGAGACCTAGAAATGTTGAATAACTTCATTATCTAGCATTATAAAGTATATGATAAAATTATGTTCAGTCCAAGCTAACACCAAAGCCCATGCTTTCAACAGTGGTTTTCCACTGTCTTATGTATGCTATATTACATGAAGATTGATTTACTAATTAATTACTTTGAATTACAAATGACATATTAAATAGAATGATGTAAACCTATAGCAATTTATTTTTCCCTTCCTGCTGTGTTTTCTAGGCTGATTTCATGCTCAGGGGACACAGGCAGTCTGATATTGGCAGATGGAAAAGGAGATCTGAAGTGTCATATCACAGCAAACCCATTCAAGGTAGACTTGGTATCTGAAAAAGAGGTTGTGATGAGCGTAAATTCCCTGGGCCAATTATATTTTGAGCACCTACAGATTCCTCCCAAACAAAGGTACTTTTACACATTACTTAATGCATAAAGACCTAACAAAACCTGGTTATGAATATCAGCTGCCTAACTAGATAAAAAATCATCATAGAATATTGGTTTGCCTTTTTTTGCTGTTAGATATTCTGAGAAATTTCATGTTTTCACCTGTGCAGGTAAATATATACTTTGTGACAAAAATGATTCCCAAACTTTTGAGAATGTTGCACTCTTCCTACATCCTGTGTGTGACTGATAGCACTCTCTCCCTCCACAGCCTTCTAAAAAAGCACTCTTCAATGCAATTCCAACTAAAATCCCAATGCTGTACCTCATAGAAATAGAGAAAGCAATCATGAAATTCATTCCTTAACCCAAAGAGCGAAGCAGGTGGTATTACAATACCAGACCATAAATTATACTACAGAGCAATAGTAACAAAAATGATCATAGTATTGGCACCAAAATAGACAGGTAGACCAGTGGTACAGAATAGAGGACACAGAGACAAACTCACGTAGATACAGTTATCTCATACTAGACGAAGGTGCCAAAAACATACAATGGAGAAAAGATAGCCTCTTCAACAAATGGTGCTGGGAAAACTGGAAATCCATATGCTGCAAAATGAAACTAAACTCCTATCTCTCACCCTGTACAAAACTCAACTCAAAATAGATCAAGGACCGACCTTGGAATTAGACCAGAGACCCTGCACCTAATAGAAGAAAAATTAGGTCCAAATCTTCATCATGTCAGCTTAGGACCAGACTGCCTTAACATGACTCCCAAAGCATAAGAAATAAAAGCAGGAATCAATAATTGGGATAGATTCAAACTAAAAAACATTTTCTCAGCAAAGGAAACAATCAACAATGTGAAGAGAGAGCCTACAGATTGGGAGAAAATCTTTGCCACACTCACTTCAGACAGAACACTAATCTCCAGAATCTATAAAGAACTCAAAAACCTTAACACCAAGAATACAAATAACCCAATCAATAAATGGGCTAAGGAAATGAGCAGACAGGTCACAGAGGAAGGTCTATGAGCATTCAACAGATATATGAAGAAATGTTCAACATCTCTAATAATAAGAGAAATGCTAATCAAAACTAAGATTTCATCTTACCCCAATTAGAATGTCTGTCATCAAGAATACAAGCAACAATAGGTATTGGCAAGGATGTGGGGAAAAAGGTACACTCATACATTGCTGGTGGGGTTGCAAATTGGTGCAGCCACTCTGGAAAGCAGTATGGAGATTCCTTAGACAACTTGGAATGGAACCACCATTTGACCCAGCTATCCCACTCCTTAGCCTATACCCAAAGGTACTACAGTGATGCAGCTACATCAGTGTTTATAACAACTCAGTTCTTTGCATTTTTATCATAATAGTGAACATATTACATGGTCTGCAGAGAGCAGTTAGCATTCATTATTCCCAAATCAGGAGGGGTTTTTCCCCCTGGGTTTCATTTATTTCTATCTTAAATTTTAAATACTAAAAATTATCTTACTTTCTAAGGGCCTGGAGCTATAGCTCAGTGATAGAGTACTAACATATGTGAGGCCCTGAGTATCTCTCTCTCTCTCTGTCTCTCTCTCACACACACACCCTCACCCTCCCCCTCACACACCCTCCTAGAACTAATGAGTGAGTTAGGATGCAGGATTAAATGTACAAACATCAATTACTTTCCTGAATACCAGCAATGAACAAGTGCAACTTGAAATAAAAAACATTTACTACTTATAATAGCACCCCCAAACAAAATGCTTATCTTTAAATCTAACCAAATAAGTACAAGATGTATGTGAGAAAAAAACTACAAAACTCTGATGAAAGATTTCAAAGAACCACATGAATAGTGAGATATTCTGTTTTCATGTGTAGAACAATTCAATATTGTCAAGATGTCAGTTCTCCCAACCTGATCTGTAGATTCAATGCAATCTAAATTAAAATTCCAACAATGGAATATTGCTCAACCTTAAAGAAGAATTAAATTATGGCATTTACAGGTAAAATGGATAGAGCTGGAGAATATCATGCTACGCAAAATAAACCAATCCCAAAAAACAAAGGCCAGATATTCTCTCTGATATGCGGATGCTGATCCATAATCAGGGGAGGCTCTAGGGAAGAACGGAGGAACTTTTGATTGGGCAGAGGGGAGTGGGGGAGGGGAGGAGGTTGGTTATGAGAAAGATAATGGAATGAGACAGACATTGTTACCCTATGTACACATATGATTGCATGACCAGCGTACAGCATCGTGTACAGCCAGAGGAATGAGAAGTTGTGCTCCATTTGTGTATAATATGTCAAAATGCATTCTACTGTCATGTATAACTAATCAGAACAAATAAAAAATTAATTAATTAAAATCCCAGCAAGTTATTTTGTGAATATCAACAAACCAGTTATATGGAAAGGCAAAAGACCCAGAATAGTCAACTCATCACTGAGGAGACTAACAACTTAGAGAACTGATAGCCTACTTCAAGACTTACTATAAGGCTACAGTAATAGAGATAGTGTGGTTTTTTTTTTTTTTTTTTGGAACCAGGGATTGAACTCAGGGACACTCGGCCACTGAGCCACATCCCCAGCCCTATTTTGTATTTTATTTAGAGACAGGGTCTCACTGAGTTGCTTAGGGCCTCACTAAGTTGCTGAGGCTAGCTTTGAACTCGTGATCCTCCTGACTCAGCCGCCCGAGTCGCTTGGATTACAGGCATGCGCCACCACGCCCGGCAATAGTGTGGTATTAATGAAAGGGCAGACATATAGATCAGTGGAACAGAATGGAAAGCCCAGAAATAGATTCACACAATAGTCAACTGATCTTTGGCAAAGAGCATATTAGTACAATGGAGCAGATAGTCTTCAACAAATGACACTAGAACAATTAGATGCCTACATGCAATGAGTAAATCTAGGCACAGACCGTGTTCACTTCACAAAACATGATCTCAGGGTGAATCATGAAGCTAAATGTAAACCATAAAACTGTTAAACTCCCAGAAGATAACAGGTAATACCCAGATGACCTTGAATATGATTATATCTTTTTTTGATATAACATCAAAGAAATAATTGACAATCTTAACTTCATTAAAATTAAAAACTTCCCTGTGAAAGATAATGCCAAGAGAACATGGAAACAAGCTGTAGATTAGGAGAAAATATTTGCAAAAGACACATCTGATAAAGGACTATTATCCAAAGTATATAAAGAGCTCTTGAAACTTGATAATAAGAAAACAAATCCCAGTTAAAAAGTAGGCAAAAAAAAAAAATCAACAACTCACCAAAGATACACAGATGTGTGGAGTATCAACTTCCTTAGGGAATTGCAAGTTGAAATAAAGAGATTCTAGCACGCACCTATTAGAATAACCAAAATCTAAAACCCTGACAAAATCAATTGTTGCAGAGGATGTGGAGCTACAGAAATTAATTCATTGCTAGTGGGAACGCAAAATGGCACAGCCACTTTTGGAAAATAGTTTGGCCATTTCTTACAGATTTAAATGTACTCTTCCCATGTTCTCCAGCAATCACACACTTTGGTGTTTTCCCAAATGAACTGAACACTTATATCCACAAACAAACAAACAAAAACTGTACATGGAAGTTCATAACAGCTTTATTCATAATTCATAAAATGTGGAGGCAACCAAAATATTAGTAGACTAATGGACAAATAAACTGTGGAACACCCAGATGATGGAATACACTATTCAGCACTAAAATGAGCTGTCAAGCCATGAAAATACAGTGGAGGACTGGGGAATGAAATTGATCAAATTATGTACATATATGAATATGGCATACTCTTATGTGTAATAATGCAAATTTTAAAAATGTTTAAAAACAAATACATGGAGGAAATTTAAATGCCTATTTTTAAATGACAGAAGTTCTTTATCACAAGTTCAAGACAAACCTAATCATAAATCTATGCAGATGACTACATACTGTACAATTCCAATTTTAGAACATTCTAGAAAAGATGAAACAATGAAGATAGTAAAGAGATGAATGGTGGACAGAGGTTCTGGGGACAGAGAACAGAGGATTTTATTGTAGTAGAAGTACTCTATGTGATACTACAATGAAGTATTCATGTCATATATTTGTCCATGCCTAAACTGCTTTAAAAAAAATTTATTAATCTTTTAAAATAAAGGTAGGCAGGCACTGTGGTACATGCCTGTAATCTCTGCTGCTCAGGAAGCTGAGACAGGAGGATCACAAGTTCAAGACAAACTAGAAATTTAGCAAGACTGTCAAAAAAAGAAAAAAAAAAAGCAGGGCTAGAGATATGTAGCTCAGTGGTGGAACACTTGACCAGCATGTATAAGGTTCTAGGTTCCATCCCTAGTACCACAAAAATAAATAAATAGTAAAAATACCAAGGAAATTTTAAACATCTATAAGAATTAAAAATTAACATGGACAAGCTGGGCACAGTGGCTCACACTTGTAATTCTAGCAACTCCAGAGACTGAGGCAGGAGGATTGCAAGTTCAAGACCAATGTCGGCAACTCAGTGAGGCCCTAAGGACTTAGCAAGATCTTATGTGAAAATAAAACATGAAAAAAAAAAAAGGGTTGGGCTGGGGTTGTGGCTCAGTGGTAGAGCGCTTGCCTCACATCCATGGGGCACTGGGTTTGATCCTCAGCACCATATAAATAAATAAAATAAAGGTAGTGTGTCCATCTAAATTAAAAAAAAAAAAAGGTTGGGGATGTGGCTCAGTGGTTAAGCACCCCTGGGTTCAATCCCCAGTACCAAAAAAAAAAAAAAAAAGTACAAACTTCAGCAAGTCATGTTAACATAATGAATGTCAAAAAGTTAATATTGAGTGAAAAAAGCATGTCACAAAAAATATGAGCAGTATACTTTTATGTATAAAAACTTTTAAAAGGCAAACCCTTATAATGTATTGTTTGGGGATTCATATATATATGTGGGAATACTATCTTGAAAACACCAAGAGAATGGTGTTTTAAAATAATTAACACAAAATTTCTCAGTCGTGTCTCTGAAGGGAGCAGGGAGAAAGCATTTAGATTTGAAGAGAGGCGCACAGACACTCCAAAAGAACAAGTTATTTCAGTTGCTTAAGCACAGAGGTTTATTTATAGCTGTTCATTTAGTATTATTCCTTAAACTTTCTGTATATACTGTGTCCTTTTATCTATGTTCTGTTTTACATTAAAGATACAAATTAATGTATAATGAGTATGAATAAATAATTCATAGAGGAAGAAATAGAAGTACCATTAAATGTATAAAAAAGCAATTTACATCATTAATGACCATAGAGTTACAAATTGAAATGCCTTATCATTTCTAAAATTTTAGAATGGCAAAGACCCAAAAGATTGGTAAAGCCCAGTGTTGCTAAGAACGTAAGAAGAGCTGTGGTGCATACCTGTAATTCCAGCTTCATGAGAGACTGAGGCAGAAAGATTTTGAATTCAAAGCCAGCCTCAGCAACTTAGCAAGGCCCTCAGTAACTTAGTGAGACCTGTCTCAAAAAAAAAAAAACAAAAAAGGGCTGGGGATGTGGCTCAGTGGTTAAGCACCCTTGGATCCAATCTCTACACACAAAAACAACATAAGGAGAGCCACACACAGTGGTGCACACCTGTAAAATCAGAAACTTAGGAATCTGAGGCAGGAGGATTTCAAGTATGAGGCCAGCCTGGGCAATTTAGTGAGACCCTGCCTCAAAATAAAAAATAAATATAGCTCAGTGGTATAGTACCAAACAAAAAAATGTAGGGAGGTAAACATTCAGATATAACTTTGGATGGAAGGATAAATTGTCCCAATTGTTCTGGGAGACTATATTATGTTGCTGTGCACCAGGATAACAATGAGTGGGGAAAGCTGTGTTCTATCTTGTTTACTTAATTTTTGTTGAAATATTATGAGCATGTATTACATTTATAATTTTAAAAAAGTTATTTAAAGTGTTAATAAATTTTCAAATACACGTGCATTGTAAAAAATCAAGCTATTGGTTTAATGTTCATTGGTAATCAATTTTCTAAGCTGTTTTATAATGATGTTATATTTAGTAAGTTAAAGGATATAATTTTTTGAAGTCTTTAAAGTTGAAAATGAAAATCTTTATCATTGAACAAAATTCTGTCAATCTTTCCATCATTGAGTGAAACAATTTTTGTTATGTTAAATAGAACTACTAAAGACAATGAGGAGAGTGCATCGATCAACACCTCTCAGGTAATCAAGATGGAGCAATTTATCTTTGTTATGTTCTTCACCACTATCATAATTTTGTGGCACATAATGAATTCTGTTCCTCCTTTCTACAGAAGAGTACTTGTCGAATACTCTACTACATGTAAATGGGATTACATCTCTTTGTTTGCCTTATCATCTTATTGATTCTTTCCTTCATTATTCTTTCATACATTCATTTATTTGTAAAAGCAGATACATCTTAAGTGCCTGCTTTTTTTTCAGGCATTATGTTGTACAAAAAGAATAATCCTTGAATAAAACAAATCCCAAACATGTCTTAGGAACTTAGAATCTTTTGGGAAAGGCCAGCATTGACTAAATAATTTGGGAGAATACAAGAAGGGACCTAACCAAGATGAGGTTCTGCAGAAGACCTTCTGAAGAACATAATGTTAAAGGTTGAGTCTCAGACCCTTTGCAAAAATTTGATGAAAACTATGAACCATCCCTGTAGAAAAGTTTTTAAATTTCCATAGTTTTTGATAGAGTTCATGGATGCTAAAGCCCATCCATGGGTCTCAGGATACTAACCCCTCTATTAAGGATTCAGACATGCATTTTAAAAATGCACTGGTCCAACTTACAGAACCTTTAATTATAAGCAAATAAATCAGAATGGACAAAGAGTTTCTATTAAAGAAACAAGCATTTCATACACATGCTGTTTTTTTTTTTAACTTTTTCATTCTCCTAGGGAAAAGGAGACTTTTGTAAATCTGGCAAAGTTTGTAGCTCTAGATCAAAAGATTATGGACCTGAGTTTGCCATCTCAGTTGACTTGACTGCTCAAGACAACATAAGAATATAGCTGTAGTTGAGCTAGTTAAAAGAAAAAGGGAAAAGTGCCCATCTCAGCAAAAACAAATCTCTATTTAGGGTCTCTCAAAACAGAAAGGGCTGGGTTTGTGACTCAGTGGTAGAGCACTTGCCTTGCATGTCTGGGGCAAGGGGTTCCATCCTCAGCACCACATAAACAGATAAAGGTGTTGTGTCCATCTACAACTAAAAATTAAAAAAAAAAAGATTGAAATTATTTGATCTCAATGTTTTATTTCACATGTTTACATGAAAATGTTTTTCTTTTTTTTACCCCACAGTGCTGGGGATTGAACTCAGGATCTCACACTTGCCAAGCTAATTCTCTGTCTCTGAGCTACATCCCCAGCCCAATTTTTAAAAATTTTTGCATATATAAACACTACCATTTTTTTGAAGTGCTTTCACATCACTTTAGTTCGTGTGCAGATATTCATGTCAATGGTGTAGCTCTTCCACAAAAAATTAAAAATGGAATTGTAGAACAATCCAATAGTTCTTCTGGGTTTATGCTCAAAAACGAACTTACAGCAGCTTATTCAAAGTAGACAACAGGAAAAAGCAACCCAAGTCCCTTCATGAATGAGTTCATATACTGTAAGAAAAATGCAGCTCAGTTCGGGTCCCAAGGCAGCTTAGACCCTTGAATCCAGGGGAGCAGGCACCATGGGGTACCCGATCTGAGTCGTGGCCCAATGTATGCACCCAGAAAACCACTCCAGACAAGAGCTCATGCTAGAGATTTGTTAGGCAAACAAATGGAGTGTCCAATCTCGGGACTAGGAGGAAAAAAGGGGAGGAAGATGACGGGGCGGGGGGGGGGGGGGGGTTCTTTTGAATGGTGTAGTTTTCACAGACTGACGACAGTCAAGCCAATGGCTGCTGAGGATGCTTGCAGGTGGATGAGTGAATTAAGCCAACGGCTGCTGAGGGTGTTTTTGGGTGGACAAGCTAGGCTGTGAGATGGGACAGGGAGGGTAACTGCAGCAAGAGGACAGGGCAGTAAATAATGCAGTTTCATATTATATATACAAAGTGTGGAATTATACAAAAAATTGAATATTATTCAGCCTTTAAAAGAAAGGAAATTCTGATTAATGCTGTAAAATGAATGAAATTTGAAAACATTATACTAAGTGAAATAAACCAGTCACAAAAGAACAAATGTTGATTCCACTTTAAGAGGTACCTATTATAGTCAAATTTGTAGAGAGAGAAAGCAGAAAGGAATTGCCATGGGTTGAAAGGGAGGAAATGGGAGTTATTATTTAATGGATAGGGAGGTTCAGTTTGGGAAGATGAAAAATGGCCTGAAGAGAGATGATGATAATGGACATCATCATATATAACAGAGCTAGTACACTTAATGCCAGTGAACTGTATACTTGAAAATGGTAAATTTTAGGTTATTTTACCACAATGAAAATGTCAGCTATAGTTCACAAGGATTATTAATGACATTTATATGAAATGCAGATTTTATTTATTAAATATACTGACATCATAAATTCATATTTTAAAAGATGAACTCATTTTTAGTATTATTTTTTAATAATAAAAATAAAATATACAGTTGTGGCATCACAGGAGAGTTGGGAGTGAAGCTCCAAACTTCAGTTCTTGTGTCCTCACAAAAAAAAAAATGCAAGGGAGCTGGGGATATAACTCAGTTGGTAGAGTGTTTGCCTCATAGGCACAAGGCCCTGGGTTCAATCTTGAGTACCACCAAAAAAAGAAAAAGAAAAAAAAAGATTAACCTTTTGGGCTGGGGATATAGCTCAGTTGGTAGAGTGCTTGCCTTGCAAGCACAAGGCCCTGGGTTCAATTGCCAGCACCACCAAAAAAAAAAAAAAAAAAAAATTTAAAGTCAGACTCAAAAAGGGAAGCAATAGAATTTTATTATTTTACTGTGAGTGAAAGTGTAATAAGGCTCAAGCAGAGCACACTCTGGAGAAAATGGTTCACCTCCAAGAAAAGAACAATGAAGGAAACAATGCGGCTTCCAAGTTTATTACTGTTTGATGTCTGTCAGAACTAGGTATCACCTTCTGCAGTCTTTACCAATGAGATGTTTATCTCCTCTTTCCAATCAGGCTGAGGAGTTTTTGACCATAGATTGTTCTTTTCAGAAGGGTCATGGTGACTGTCCTATTCAATACCAGTCAGTTCTATGTTAATGCGGGTTCTGGGGTCAATGATCAGGCAGACTTTATCTTAGTGTACCTGTGCTATTAATGAAATTTCCCTTCTGAAATAGATTGAAAACCCATGGCTATAAATCCTAACTTCACATAACCTTAAGAGACCCTGCCAAGAGTTAGCCCCATTGATCTTTCTTTCTTGACATATTTCTTAATTGACTCCCTTTGTTTTTACCTGCTTATTCTCAGGGTTAGTAAACCTGTTGTTCTTCTGTAAGTTGCTTGATTGTTCATTAAAGGTCATTTCAAAGAAACCCTGTGAACCTGCTGAAAGGTGAAAAAATGTGCCCAGAAAAACATTGCAAATGCCATAACTCATGCAAGAGATTTTTTATTAGGCAGATGAACAGCATCTGCCTGAAAGAGAAAGGAAAAAAAAAAAGGGAGAACATGAGTGGGGATCTTCTTTTAAGCTGTTGAACTTCGTGGGCAAAATGATGATAGGGCCAACTCTTGAATTTGAATTTTGGCAGACTAGGGATCAGCCAATGGCTGGTGACGGCAGGTCAATGAACAGACCAATAGCGGGCTAGCTACAGGGAAGGGGGGGGAGCTGTTATAGTCTTCCCCGCAGGCATGTCCTGCGCTCAACCGCCCAACCGCCAGGGAGGGAGCCAAACGAGGTTGTGCCCTGGGCTAGTAGGCAGCCCGGGCAAGGGTGGGACTGTAGGGCACACCCAGCACCAGCCTGCTGCCTGCCTGGGGGAGCTACAGGGTGGCGGGGCCATGTGGGCAGCCCTGCTCTGACAGCTGTGGTTGAATCTGACAGGTGCGGCTGTTGCAGCGTTTTACATTACACCTGCTATGCTATTGGTTCATATTTCACTACTCATTACTAACTGCTACCTAACATTCCCCCCCTCAAGGATCGAAGAACCTAAACCATATCGGGAATTAGGGGCAATGAAATCAAATCATTAATTACTTTCTGCTAATTAGGGGCATAGGCCTATAAGGGTTGGTAACTGCATTTGTTGGAATTTATAAACTCAGTTAGCTCCCCTTTTTGTATTAACAGGAAAATCAAGAGGATCTAGGCCTTTGGGAGGAGAAATTTGGAAATTTTGTGGATGTCAAAGCTAATGGTAAATTGAAACTGATCTAGCTTCAAAATGGCTAAGTATCTATATAAAAGTTCTCTGAGTTTTGGCACCTTAAACAAGTGATTTCAGAAAGTGAACAGAAATTTCAAATTTCTGCCCTTTATCATTCAGTAATGCATTGCAACAAAGAAATGGTGATTATATGATTTTAGGGGGGAGTGTAAGAAGTACAAGCCCCGTGGAGATGCCTAGATCAGCATGTGGCTGTCCTGTCCAGTTGATCACTCAGCCTCAAATTCTGCATTCTATTTTTATGAGATTTAAGCGATGAGAAATCAAATTATAGAATTTATCAGCTTCATCAATCCAAGGGAATTCTTAATGTTTTCCAGGTCTCCCCATCAATCACATGGGTGTCATGTGCCCATCTGTGACATTTCTCACTAGGCATAGTGATGGGGTTAGAAGAGGAAATGAGTCTATCTCTTTGGAGATCCCTTTAAGATACATGGGCATATGTGGTTATAAAAATACTCATTTTTCTCCCTCCTCCCTGCCCTGTAGAATAACAAACGTTCCCTACCTCATTGAGAATCCTTGTTCTGTTTGTACATATCTATAGCATGGTATAATTATCAGGGCTGACAGAATGCTCAAAATTTATATGAAGGGTTTAGTTCCATCTCTTCTTTCTGTGGTATGATCTTTTTTCCTTTCTCTTTAGCATCTTTTCCCCAAAAAATCCTATGTGATATGTTAAATACTTTTAACCTAAGTATGAATTTAAGTAAATATTTTGTCTCCTACTTATTTATACTTTTATCTCTAAACTATTGTTAAATAAAGGACTGTTTGGTTAAAGGAAATTTATATACCTACAATCACAGGGAAGTAGAATTTTGAGGAGCTTGGAAAGGAGTTGACATTATATAGTCCCTGTAGGCAGCCACAAAGTTGGCAGTAAGAATAAGTTAATCAGGTGAAAGATACCCAGTTATCCATCTAGCAGATATTAAAAGTGCCCAATGGCCGGGCATGGTGGTGCGTGCCTGTAATCCCAGCACTTGGGAGGCTGAGGCAGGAGGATCTCGAGTTCAAAGCCAGCCTCAGCTACTTAGCAAGGCCCTAACCAACTCAGTGAGACCCTGTCTCTAAATAAAATACAAAATAGGGCTGGGGATGTGGCTCAGTGGCCGAGTGCCCTGGTTCAATCCCCAGTACCAAAAAAAATTTTTAAAAAATTAAAAAAATTAAAGTGCCCAATGTCCTTTGCATTCTAAAACAAAGAAGTATTCAATATATTTTAGCAGAATTTTGATTAAGAAAAAAATCTAAAACTTAATAACCATGTATTTTACAGGTAATAAAGGGATTTATTATAAATGAAGACACAAAACTTCAGTACATAGCTAAGGCAACATAATAAGTGACCAGAGTTTTGTCTTGCACATGCATTTTTGTATCCCAGGTCTTTCTACACCTGGTCTAGTTGTCTTGTTCCACCATTGTTAACTGAATTTCCTTAATTGTTAGTCCCCTTGAGAAGCAAAACTCAGTTGGTATCCTGGGCTTTACAGGTCCTACCTCCATTGGTTTGGATTTCTCCTTACATGGATTTGAACATCTCTATGGGATCCCGCAACATGCAGAATCACTCCAACTTAAAAATACTGGGTATGTGAAAATAGCAATTCTTACAGGAGGCTCTGGTTTTGTATTACTTGTGGAGTTTTAATAACCTTTTTTGAATGATCATGCTGAGGAATAGTTTTCAATTTTTGGTAAAAAATAGCTAAGTGTACAAACTATAATATTGAACCTAACAATCTAGAAGTAAAAATTGGAAACTCATGCAATCAAAGTTGGGGAGAGATCTTTATCTCTAGTTTTCATGTTCACCTCAAAGGTCTTTTTGTATATCCCTGGGAGAATACACTGTAAAAAAAAATCACTGACCTAGAAAACAGCATTTACTCTAAAGGGGATAGTCAGAAAATGGCATCTCATATAACCTCTGATTCCCTGGGGAAGGTCATTTCAGGTTAACACTAACAGACACTCACCAGGGGCATCAGACTCGGAGGAAACAAAACCAAAGAGAAACAGAGTCTAATCAAGATTGCAAGGATCAGATATTGTTTATTTAACAGGCACAGTGATGAGTCCATCAGAAACTGTGCTACTCTCTTAATCTCCAGGACATATATACCCCCAAAACAAATAGCCCAATCAATAAATAAGCAAAGGAACTGAGCTAACACTTCACAGAAGAAGAAATACAAATGATCAAAAAACTATGAAAAAATGCTTAATATCTCACAATTTGAGAAACAAAACTACACTGAGATTCCATATTAGAATGGCAGTTATCAACAAGTGTTGTTGAGGGTGTGGGGGGAAATGTACACTCATACATTGCTGATGGAACTGCAAATTGGTGCAACCACTCTGGAAAGCAGTGTGGAGAGTCCTCAAAAAACTAGGAATAGAACCACCATTTGACCTGGTTATGCTCTTCCTAGGTATATATCCAAAGGAGTTAAAATTGGCATACTACAGTGACACAACATATCAATGTTAATAGCAGCTCAAATTACAATAGCTAAGCTATGGAATCAACATAGGTGCCTTTCAACAGATGAGTGGATAAAGAAAATGTGGTATATGTACACAAGGGAATATTATGGAGCCATAAAAAGAATAACTTTATGACATTTGCCAGTAAGTGGGTGAAGGTGGAAACTATCATGCTAAGAGAAATAAGCCAATCTCAAAAAAACAAAGGGCACATGTTCTCTCTGATATGTGGATGGTAACACACAATGGGGCAGGAGAGAGTGGAACAGAAGTTCAGTGGATTAGACAAAGGGGAAAAAGAAAGAAAGAAAGAGAGAGAGAGGGAGGGAGGGAGGGAGGGAGGGAGGGAGAAGAAGAAAAGAAAAGAGATGAAGAGATGGGGACAGGAATAGGAAAGAGGAATGAATCTAACACGACTTTCCTATGTACATATATAAATACATCACAGTGAATCTCCACATTATGGATATCCACAAGACTGGGATCCTAATTAGTGTAAGACATACTCCATGTTTGTGTAAATATTTCAAAATAAAACACTACTATCATGTATAACTAAAAAGAACAAATAACATAAAAAAATTGTTCTACTCTTATACAGGCCTAATTTTGTACCCCCACCCCAGTCACTTGTTGATCTTTCCCTGCCAGCTCTGTGGAAGTCCATTAAGACACTATTCTTTTGTTTTAGCTACAGAAACTTAGCTCACAAAATCTGTCAGTGGATGCATATTGTGTGCTTCGTATTGTGGAGGATTCACAGGAGACCGTTCTCTCATAAGAGAGATTTAGAAAAGAGATCTGAGATATGGGCTTAGGTGTGCCAGTTGTTACAGGACGGGGTGCCAAAGGAATCAAAAGAGGGGACCACATTCATCCAGGTTGTGTCAGGAAACATTTAGGAAAGTAGTAACTGTTAAGTCTTGGAAGAGGCATAGGACCTAAGTGTTTGCATGGGAAAATGGAGAGTGGAGCTGTCCTGCTTATTAATTATATATTTGTAATGGTAATTGATGATAATCTTCATTTATGTTTCAGGGATGGAGATGCTTACCGTCTTTATAACCTAGATGTCTATGGATATAAAATACATGACAAAATGGGCATTTACGGCTCAGTGCCTTATCTCCTAGCCCACAAACTGGGCAGGACTATTGGCATTTTCTGGTTGAATGCCTCAGAAACACTAGTGGAGATCAATACACAACCTGCAGTAGAGGTAAGCTGTGGATTATGATTGTATGTCATACTTACCGAAGAAATAAATCACTGCATTGTAGTCTTGCTCTTTTCTTTGTAGTGGCAGTTTTTTGCCACCAAAAGCTTTAAGTGTAATCAGTACTATCTAAAGGAATGGATTTACATACAATTGGGTATTATAGGTTAGAGGAAATTTCTCAGAGTTTCATTCCATCCCCTTTCCAGTATACACTAACCCAGATGGACCCAGCTGCTGCTAAACAAAAGATCAGATCTCGAACTGATGTGCGCTGGATGTCAGAGAGTGGAATCATTGATGTTTTTCTGCTGACAGGACCTACACCTTCTGACATCTTCAAGCAGTACTCCTACCTTACAGGTATTTGCATGTAGAGGTATCATTTTATAGTACCATTGTTTCTTCTATCCCATGTACCATCAGTGTAAGTTAATATTTGTTGCACATTATTTAGAACTTATAAGCAACTTACCTAATCATTTTAAGTAGCAAGTATTCCCCTTCCCACCCTCATACCATTTAGCACAGTTAAAAATTATACTGGATCGGGCTGGGGTTGTGGCTCAGTGGCAGAGCACTTGCCTAGCATGTGCTGAGGCACTAGATTTGATCCTCAGCACCGCATATACATAAATAAAGATCTAAAAAAATTAAAAGAAAAAATTATACTGGATCTAGAATTGTCCACTCTTTAATCCCTAATACTCACCATCTACCCTTATTGGCACATTTAGTCTCTGGGTATTATCTATCTCTAATTTAGATAACCAATATTCCAAAATGAACTTTTCCATGCTTTCTTTTCCATTAAAATATACCACTGGAATGTTGGACATGGTAGCAAATGCCCAGCAACTTAACGGGACTGAGGCAGGATTGAAAGTTCAAGGTCAGCCTCAGGAATTTAGCAAGGCCTTAAGAACTCAAAAGAAAAAAATGAAAATGGCTGGGATGTAGCTCAGTAGTAAAACTCCCCTGCATTTGATTCCCAGTACCAAAAAGAAAACAAGGGATTAAAACACACATACACACACACACACACACACACACACACTGGTTTTAGCAATAAAGTATTTTATCTTTAAAAGACTACAAGCTGGACTGGGATATAGTTTAGAGGTAGAGCAATTGTTTGGTGTGTGCAAGACCCTGAATTCAATCCCCAGTACCACAAAAAGAAAAGAAAACCTGTCAGCTTCCCTCTGATATCAGAAATAAGACAAGGCTACCCACTTTCATCACTCCTACTTGGGAAGCTGAGGCAAGAGAATCACAAGTTCAAAATAAACCTGGACAATTTAGTAAGACCCTGTCTAAAAATAAACAGGTCTAAGGATTTTGTTCAGTGGTAGAGCACCCCTGGGTTCAATCCCCAGTACTGCAAAATAAGAATAATTATTGTTGTTATTATGCCAGGTTTTAGATGTGGACCCTCTCAGTCTTGAGAATTGTGTTGTTCAGATCCGGAATACAATCTTATATTATTCCTTTCATAATTTCTTTCCTTCCTTTTTCTCTTTCTCCTTTACAGATTTTATGATCTCTTTTCCCTTTTTTGCCTATTTTCTGAGCAACTTTTACAATTTTATCTTTTATTCTATCCTATTTCTAATGTCAAAGAGTACTTTTTTATTCTCTGATTGTTCCTTGTTAATAACAGCTCATGCTTGTTTTGTGCTATCCTACTCATGTTTTATGGATACAAATTCTTTTTCATCTCTAGAAATACTAATGATAATGTTTTGATGGTTGTTACTTTGGTTCCTTGCATTGTCACTATTTTCTCAGAGATCCTTTTACTCTATTTCTTTACTTGAGCCTCTGTCTCTAACTTTGGAGATTTTCCTCAAATGTGACTCAGCCTGGAAGTTCTGTGTGCCTGGATGATCTTACATTCTAGGATGGGGATGTAAATGGGACTGTTCTCCTGTCTTGTATACTAGGAGGAGGGATGAGCTTTCTTCCTCATCAGTATGCTTCCCTCAAATACTCTGATGAAAGCTGTCCTGGCTGTGCTCAGCAGTTACCACCCCTCCCCTGCCTGCCTGGTTTTTTTTTTAATTACTCTTTTACCATATTGTTTTTATGGCTTTATTTGTTTTTTATTTTCTTTACCCTGACTTTAGTAAGACTTTGGGAAAAGAACAAGATAAATGCAAGTGGTTGACAAAATGCCCTCCATAATATCAGTAAATGTTTTGACAATAATTTCTTGACCATTCTTCCTAACTTCAGTCTATTTCCCTTTAAGTCAATTTCAGCAGTGCTCCCTGATATCAGTTTTTAAAACAAAGGTCAACTAAGGTTACATTTTGCCAAATTTTTATGGCTTCCTACAAGGGAATATTTAGAATTACTAGCCTGAACTAAAGGACCCTGTACAAACTGACTCTCTCCAGTTTCATCCTTTACTTGTCTCCCTTACCCTGTAACACCCTGAAATATTTATTTTTTCCTCAGCCTGTCATGTATACATCTGCCTTTGTGTCTCTTATATTCCCTGTGCCTGGGATGTTCTATCTGTTTTCCCTGTCACGTATGCTCCTATTTATTCTTAAGAATCCAAACCAGTGTTACCTGCTCTGTAAAGTCTCTCAAGACCCCACACTACACTGAAGGCAGAATTTATTGACTTCTTTGTGGTTCCAAATCATTAGGCTGATACCTTTAACAGCAGTTATATCACTGTTCAAAGCAGTTTATTTGTACGCTTGCTTATCACCCTAATTGTTTACTCCTTGAAAATAGCAGCTATGATTTCTTCTCCTTGATATTCCATGTACAGTACCAAGCTCAGTGCTTAGTATCTTTAGTACCCTTAGTACCTGTTGGGGAAATGCTTACCAAATTAATAATGATCATCAGGACGGTAGATGACTCAGTTCTCATCTTTGTCTTTAGGCACACAAGCCATGCCCCCTCTATTCTCCTTGGGGTATCACCAGTGCCGCTGGAACTATGAAGATGAGCAAGATGTAAAGGCAGTGGATGAAGGATTTGATAAACATGATATTCCTTATGATGTCATATGGCTGGATATAGAGCACACTGAGGGCAAGAGGTACTTCACCTGGGACAAAAAAAGATTTGCAAACCCCAAAAGGATGCAAGAGATGCTCAGGAGCAAAAAACGTAAGGTAGATTAAGCCAACATTTTTTTTTTACTACATAATTTTTATTTTCAATGTCCAAAGTTTGTAATTACAAGGGCAGAGCTTTCTCCTGCATTCAATTTGTATAAATTCTCAATGGGCTGGTGAGGCCAGTAGGGAAACTTCTTCTTGTCTAACTTGGTTTCTGGGAAGACTTCATTCAAGTCCTCAATGGTCATCTGATCAAATGGAATTATTTCTTCATTTTCTCCAGCTGTTTCTCATATTCTTCAATCCTGACCTTTAAGAGAGAGACAAACTCAGCACAGCTTTTTACATCTTCCTTTTCTTTACACAGTATATTTATCCTCTGGCATAGGAACCTTCAGGGCATTAAACTTCTTTTCAAAGTCATCCACCAAGCCTGCTTTGGCAACATTGCCCTTGTAGTAAGCCCAGTCGATAGCTGGTGGTTTCTCAGGCAGAGTAGCCAACCTGGAGGTGAGGATCTCATTCCAGGACTTCAGGGAGTTAGCAATAGCCTTTTGGTTTCAGGGAATGATCTCCCCAGAGGCTACCCAGTCAATGGTTGTTAGAGCAAGTTTGCACCCAGCCATTTTGGGATCCTTCACCAACCCTGAGCAAGCACAGTCCTCAGTAGCCTCAGCCAACATTTGAAAACTTTATATTACAAAGTGTTTTAAATTATTTTAAGCTTGTCTTGACACATTGGTCGAAGAAGACCATCTGATTAAAAAAAAAGTCCATGAAAATAGTACCTTTAGATGTAATTATAATTGTGATAACAGAAAATGAATGGTGAAAAGGTGGTGACTCCATCCATCCCTGCCTCAGTTGTCTATGTCGACAGAATGATGAAGAGGCCTAACAGTTTCAATTCCATTTTCTGTAGCTACCCATGAAGGATTCCCACCCATACTCAAACTTTTGTTCCAGTGTGAAAATTGATAACACTATACATGTACTGAAAATGTATGAGAAAATTTATTACAAAATGAGGCCCTCTAGGGAGAATAGGGCCAGCTCCCAAGAGGGTTTGAAAATGACTTGAGAGAGCTGGGAAAGGAAACTGGCACAGCTCTTAGGTGGCTAAAGGGTGGGGCTGGAGTTTATCCACTCTCCAGGGCAAGGGTTCTTACCTATGGGCTGGGGCTTGCATGGTTTGAACTTTCTACTGACACCAAAGGAGACAGCACCAGGACTTCCTTTGTCATCTTGCCCCAATGTGGGCAGAAAGGTAAGAGGGAGTGGTGGGACTTGAAAGTCCTTAACAGCCAAAAACAAAAATGAAGTCAGGCCGGGCATGGTGGTGCATGCCTGTAATCCCAGCAACTCGGGAGGTTGAGGCAGGAGGATCAAGAGTTCAAAGCCAGCCTCAGCAACTTAGCGAGGCCCTAAGCAACTCAGTGAGACCCTGTCTCTAAATAAAATACAACATAGGGCTGGGGATGTGGCTCAGTGGTGGAGTGCCCCTGAGTTCAATCCCTAGTACCAAAAAAAAAAAAAAAAAAAAAAAAAAAAATGAAGTCAGATTCTTTATTACTGTTTTTTTTTTTTCTGCATGCTTCCCTGATAGAATCTGTCAGTCTGGCCAAGAAAAGAACTACTAGAAAATGGGGAGAAGGAGGAACCATCAGAAAGTGTATAGTGCTTCTTTCCTATATGGAAGTGGCAGTGGTAGTGTTAGCAATAATAAAAAGAGGGAGAGAGAGAAGAAAATGGAGAGAGAAGAGGGTGAACCCCATATGCATCATGTAAATGGATACAATCCCTCTCCTTGATATTAAAGTTGCCTTTTCAACCCATTCCTTTGATCCTCAGACTTTTCACAGGTCTCTAGAATCAACCTTGTTAACCTAAAATGGCTACCATTTGTTAAGTACTTACTGTGGGGTGGATGATGTAATAAAATATGTTTTATAGTCTTACTGCCCCATTATTCAGGTAAAGAAGCTGAGACTTAGAGTGATTTGGTAATTTGCACACAGTGAATAAGTAGCAGAACAAGAATCAACACTGGTCTGCCTGACTGCAGAAAATTCTGTCCTTAGAAGTGGTTGTTTTTTGAGGCCTCTGAACATTCAAGATGTTGTGCTAGTGCTGAAGGGAATGCAGAGATGAGCTCCTTGGGGTCTTCCAGCAAGTAGGGAAAAGGCAAGTGTGCAATAACCACAATACAGGGCAGTAACATGAGAGCCAAAGAAAGTTTGGGTGGGAGTGGGCTGAGAGAGAAAAAATTTTAGCCTACTGGAGATCTCAGTCAGGGCTTTGTGTCACAGGTACATCGTAGGGGACCCCTGAAGGATGAGTCTCTAATTAGTGGATAAGGGAGAAAAGGGCAATGTAGCCAGAGGAGGGAGCATTGGTGCATGTTTGGAAAGCTGCAGCTGCACGTAGGCTGTTTTGACAGAACAAAGCATGTGAAGGTTTGAGTAGTGGGGAATCTGTCCAGAAGTGTTGGGCCTTATTATAGGGTTCTTTGGATGCATTTGGAGATATTAAATACTTTTTAAAAGGGGCTAATATCCAGAATTTATAAGAAACTCATACATCTTAACAAGAGCAAAAATTTTAAAATGAGCAGAATTCAGACATTTCTCCAAAGAAAATAGACAAATTGCCAACAAGCATATGAAAAGATGCTCAGCATCACTAATCATTAGAGAAGTGCAAATCAAAACTACATTGAAATACCATTTAACACTATTAGGAGGGCTACTATTTAAAAAGTAGAAAATAAGTATTGGTGAAGATGAAGAGAAATTGGAACCCTGTGTACTGTTGATGGGAATATAAAACGGTCCATCTGCTTTGGAAAACAATATGGCAATTCTTCAGAAAAATTAAAAATAGAATCACCATGTGATCGAGCAATTCAACTTCTGGATATATGCCCAAAAGAATTTAAAGCAGGAACACAAACAGATATTTGTACATCTATATTCATAGCAGCATAAGTCATAGTAGCTAAAGGTCTGTAGTTGAATGAATGGATAAACAAAATGTGGAATATACACACAGTGAATTATCAGGCAGACTTAGAAAAGAAGGAAATTCTGTTCATGTTACAACATGGATAAACCTTGAGGATATATGCTAAGTGAAATAAGCCAGTGCCTCCCCCCAAAAAACCCACAAATGCTATATGATTTTGGTAATCCAAAGTAATTAGAGTAGTCAAATTTTTAGAGATAGAAAGTAGAATGGTAATTGCTGTGGGTTGGGAGGAGGAATAGAAATTTGCTATTTAATGAGTGTAGAGTTCCAGTTTTGCAATATGAAAAGAGCTGTAGATATTGTTTGCACAACAATGTGAACTACTTAACCATTGTTGAACACTTAGAGTGGTTATGATGGTAAATTTTGTTATGTGTATTTTACTGAATTTAACATTTAAGATTTTGAGCAATGAGGAATTAAACTTTGGTAGGCAGGATGAATAGAATAGAAATGATTAGAAGATTGGTGCAATACCAAATAAATTGATACTGAGACCTTCAACTGGGTGGATGTGATGGTATTAGGCAGAGAGAGGTGCTAGAGACACAGTTGTAGCTCATAGCTTTTCTCAAACTTCCTTCCTGAATACATTTATACTATTGGATTTATGAATTTTTGTTTGTTTGTTCTTATCATGTAATAAGAATTGGTTCAAGATTTGTTTTTATCAGTGTTATCTTAGACTGTAAATGTTTAGGGAGCATGGACCCTGCCTACTTAATCCTTTATGCATAGCATCCAGTACCCAGCATCACAGTCAGAGAGATGCTTAAAAAATACCTTCTTAAAAGCATGTACTGGTAATTACAAAATTTAGCAGTAATTACCAAAAAAGCATTGGCCTGGTTTTGATATCAGTTTAAATTTCCCTGAGCACATGAAGCTATAGTTTTACTGAAGTGTGAAATATTTCATGATGAGTTGTAGTAGTTTCAAAATAAAATTTTACCCTAAAACTATGGTGAAAACATATAAAGGAATGTTAAGTCTAACCATACAACTGATGAGATCTTCAAACCTTTATGTCTTGACAGCTTGTGGTCATCAGTGACCCCCACATCAAGATTGATCCTGACTACTCTGTGTATAATAAGGCCAAAGAACAAGGCTTCTTTGTGAGAACTTGTGAAGGGAGTGACTTTGAAGGAATATGCTGGCCTGGTATGATATTGCTTTATACACTTACTATTTCCTATTATTTAATACCAATTAATGAAGGTTACATGGCTGTCATTCTCATTCCTAGTAAATATCTTTTACTCCTCTACCTCCATCTTAGTCACCTTCAAGGAAAATAAAGTATTACCTTCTTTGTGTCTTTTATAACACCTGTGTGTTAGTCAGTTTTCTGCCTATGTGACAAAATACTGAGAAAATTAAGCTAAAGGGAAGAAAGATTTATATTGGCTCACAGTTTCAGATGTTTCAGTCCATGATCATTTGGTCCCATGGCTTTTGGGTCTATGCCAAACCAGTATATAGTGGTATATTATAGTGGAAGCACATGGCAGAGGAGACCTGCTTACCTTACCAAGGCCAGAAAGCAAGAGAGAAAAAGGAGACAGATTCCCAATATACCTTTCTAGGGCTTAGCTCCAATGACCTAATTCCTCCAACCAGGTCCCACCTCCTGAAGTTTCAACCATCTGTCAATAGTGCCATCAGCTGGGGACCAGGCCTTCAACCCAGGAACTTTTGGGGGACATGGAAGATACAAATCATAACAACCTGGTACAGTTGGATGTATTTATCAGTCAGGAATTGAATGAGTATAACAAACCAATAAGCAAACCTCAGTGGCATGCATTTCTCTAAACAAATATAGATAAGAAGTAGAGAATGATCCAGGAATGCTGGCACACATCTATAATTCAACTTGGGAGACTGAGGCAGGAGGATTGCAAGTTTGAGGTCAGCCTCAACAACTTAGCAAGACCCTGTCTCAAATAAATTTTTAAAGGGCTGGGAGTATAGCTCAGTGGTAGAGTGTTGCCTACCATGTGCAAGGCCTTGGGTTCAATCCCTAGTAACAAGAGGGAGAGAGGGAGGGAAGGAAAGTTAGAGAGAATATGAATGAATGTGAATGAATAAAAAAAGGGGAGGGAAGAAGAGAAGAAAAAAGTATCCAGCAGGTTCTCTTCTGTGATTGTTCTTTGTCCTTTTGTCCATAGTTTTGACTTTTCAGCCTTTTATGAGTGATCTCAGCTGCTTCTGGCAACTATAGGTTTTTCATTTCAAATGTTTCCACAAAATCCCTTGGTAGAAACAAGAACAAAAGGAAATTACCACTTTATTATTTCATACTACTCTATAGAGAAACCCTATGTCTTCCTTTTTTCTCCTTGAATCATTTGAACTCTCTTCTCTATTACTCTTTAAAAACTAAGGCCAGGTGCGGTGGCGCATGCCTGTAATCCCAGCACTTGGGAGGCTGAGGCAGGAGGATTGCTAGTTCAAAGCCAGCCTCAGCAACTTAGTGAGGTCCTAAGCAACTCAGTGAGATCCTGTCTCTAAATAAAATACAAAATAGGACTGTCTCTAAATAAAATACAAAATACAAAATAGGAATACAATATGGGGATGTGGCTCAGTGGTGGAGTGCCCCTGGGTTCAATCCCCAGTACCAAAAAAAAAAAAAAGCAAAGCAAAGAACTAAGGAGCTGGGCATGGTGGCATATGCCTGTAATCCCAGCAGCTCAGGAGGCTGAGACAGGAGGATCACAAGTTTAAAGTCAGTCTCAGCAGCTTAGTAATACCCTATAGAAAGAAAGGAAGGAAAGGAAGGAAGGAAGGAAGGAAGGAAGGAAGGAAGGAAGGAAGGAAGGAAGAGGGAGAGGGAGGGAGGGAGGAAAGAAAAAAGAAAAGAAAAGAAAAAAAGGGATGGCTAGGGATGTGGCTCAGTGGTTAAGCACCCCTGGGTTCAATCCTCAGTCTTAAAAAAACAAAACAAAACAAAAACTAAAAACTAAGGACTCACTGAAGGATACTTGCCATCCTTACTTGGGCTATCTTAGGCCATTAGAGAGGAACATGCTTTGCCTTAATGCTTGTTTATGGCATTCCCCAGGGCCTCTGGTGTTGAAAGGTCTAGTATTGTCACTGGAGTCCCATATCACTTTCTTTCTCTTCTTGGAGACCATGCCTCTCTCAGCTATCTTTTAGGAATGCTGTAAAGTGCCCATTGATTACATATTCTCACATCTGATACCTTCTTTATGACACATTTTACTGTGATAACCTCAATTCCTAACAGACTGTCTACTGCTGTGTTTCTACAGGTCTCTCTTCTTATCTGGATTTTACCAATGCCAGGGTCAGAGAATGGTATTCAGGTCTTTTTGCTTTTCCTGCTTATCAGGTTGGTCTTTATTCTTTTGTTCTTTCCTACTTAACTTGAAAGGATGGAAGGAAAAAAGTGAATAGAACTGCTCTGCTTCTTTGAATAGCTCTTGTTATGTAATGCTTGTATGAAAAAGCAGGGATGGCCACTACATTACAGACTTTGGTGGTGCTGGGAAGAGGTGCCACGTGCATTACTAAAGACACAAAAGCTGTGATTTTTTTACCACAATTATAATAGACTCTGTGATATATCAAAGTACATTATAACAGATATTTATTATATTTCCAAATTGCCATATACATTTTATATAAAATAGTATTCTATAACTATATTTAAAGATGATATGATAAATGTGAAAATATAAACTGTAGTGTTTCATTAAAAGCAAAGTATAATAATTATTTTAAAATATTATAAGAACCACAAAGAAAACTGGAAAGGCCACATCTGGAGAACTGTTCTCAACCAATTACATTGATATTGATAATGATGATGGTGGTGACACTGGTGGTGATACCTAAAACAAAATGAATACTTGCCAGGCCCTGTGATAAGCACTTTATGAGCATTATACCATTTCTTCTTCATAATAATTTTCTGAAATAAGAATTCTAACTAAATCTAATTCCACAGATAAGAAAATTGAGTAATGGAGAATTACAGTGTCACTCATCTAGCAAGTGATAGACCCAAGATCTGAACTCAGGACTGTTCGTCTGCCAACCCCAGCTTTTAACCATCAAACATATATTAGGATACTAGTAAAAAACTTAAAGCAGGGATAGACAAACACCCTTGAACCAAATATGCCTCTACTTGTTCTCTCCACTGTTTTTCTATGGCTGTTTTCACACTAGTATGACAGTAACTGAAGAGATCTTATGGTGTCTGAGAAGGCAAGCTAGGTCTTGTGAGGTGATATTGCAATGAACAGAACATTCAGAAAATAATGGAATGAGCTGCCCAAGGGAATCCTTGTAATTGTAGCTATTCAACCAAATGCTGAGAGATTTCTATATTAAAAAAAAAAAAAGAATCACCAGATGTTAACTAGATGAATCACCTGTCCCTTCTTACTCTGAATAATTCTACATAGAATACTAACTGTAGATCTTGGTAACAAACAGATATCTACGCTGACAAGTCTTTCAGAGTATTAGAGAGAAGATAGAGTCTTCTACATATAGTTTATAATTGCCTTTAACTTAGAGTTGTAGCATGTGGTGGATGCTGTAGATCCTGTGAAAATTCACAACCTTTCCAGTAGGGGTTCTCTAGGGAGGTCTTGAAGTGAACTTACTGGGCAATGTATATTTCATACAACACAGGGCAACATTTGTTAATCACCATTTATTGAGAACTTTCTGTAGGCCAGGTACTGTTCTTGATGTTTGGGATTTATCAATGAACAAAACAGACACAATTCCCTATCCAATAAACATAATAAATAAGTTAAATGGGGTAAGAAAGAAGAATGGGAATGCTATCATATTAACATCATCACTGTGGTACTGTTTTATGACCGGTATTTATTTCCTAGGGGTCTACAGATATCCTTTTCATATGGAATGACATGAATGAGCCCTCAGTCTTTAGAGGGCCAGAGCTAACACTTCAAAAGAATGCCATTCATCATGGCAACTGGGAGCACAGGGAACTTCACAATATCTATGGTTTTTATCAGGTAACATATCCAAGAAGTCAACTAGATTTGTGTGCACTACATGAAAGTCATTTGTTTTGTAATAGCCATACTATACTGTTCATGTTTCTTTGTGTGTCTTTTCTGATAAGTGCAGTGAGTCTTAGGTTATAGCCAATACAGGACTTTTTATTATTTCTCCCTTTGCCTCATTTCCTTCCATAATCAACTTAATGAATTTTAAAATATTATGAAATTAATGATAATATAGAAACATCTACCTTGATAAGAGCCATTAGTATATGGCATTGGCTACTGCCGCAAAACTTTTATTGACACAGGTATTATATAAATCTATGAACAAAGGTAATTGAAACAAAAGCTTAAAAACTTCACAAATATCCAAATATAGCAACCCTGACATTCATACCAGGGGAGCATAATTTAGAATATAGATCATAATTTCAATAAGTATGCTATTTTTTTTAATTTAGAATTCTTTCCTTAAGTGTTTAACCTTCTCATTACAGGTGGTAAAATTGGCCAGGTGTGGTGGCACATGCCTTTATTTCTAGCAGCTGGGGAGGCTGAGGCAGGAGGATCTGAACTTCAAAGCCAGTCTCAGTAACTTAGTGAGGCTCTCAGCAACTTAGTACGACTCTGTCTCAAAATACAAATTATAAAGGGCTGGGGATATGACTTGGTGGTTAAGTGCCCCGGAAATCAGTGCCTGGGACCAAAAAAAAAAAGTAGTAGAATTGTCTTTATTTGCCAGTCACATCCAAAGCCTTGACAATCACATGCCTAATTTATATCCATGGTTCTTTGTTATTTTCAGAATGTAACTATGTTCCCATTGTCCTCCCACATATTGATATGTTCCAATGGGAGCTGCTGGCTAGAGATAGCACAGATTTCAGGTAGTATCTGCTTCCCTAATAGCCTGTTCCTATTACTGCCAACTACTTTAGAGAATTTTCTCATGTAGGCCAGGACCAGTCACTTAACATTGCTGAATCTGGTTTTTTTTCTCTCCCCACTAAAAACTGTCTCAGAAATTGCTTTGTAGATTATGTGAGAATATATTACAAAATGTCAATTAATAGTAAGCATCAAATAAATGCTACTTTATTTATTAATTGCTACTGTTAATCAAAGAAAGTTTTCCATTCTGAATTTATATCATGAACAATTTGGTGGATTTATTTTAACATTTAACATTTCACATTCCCACCTACTCTTTACTTTTTTCATATTATAGCTTATTGAGGATACTGGCACAATGCCCTAATCCTATCATCTCTGAAATTTTTCTGTTGACTTTAATAGCAAATGGCTACTGCAGAAGGACTGATACAACGATCTAAAGGGAAGGAGAGACCCTTTGTTCTTTCACGTTCTTTCTTTGCTGGGTCACAAAAGTATGGTAAGGAATGCCTCCTGTTACTTGAAAAACACAAATTAGCCACCTGTCCTTTTTGACTATTTCTGATATTTGCTACCCCTGTGTTCCTTTTCAATAGCTGTTGCTCAGACCTTTGATTATACACAGTGATATGCTCTGAAATATGCATTTTGTCCTATAAAATAGAGTAAGCTGGGCTGAGGTTGTGGCTCAGTGGGAGAGCACTTGCCTAGCGCATGTGTGAGGCACTGGGTTCAATCCTCAATACCACACAAAAATAAATAAATCAACAACTATAACTAAAAATATTTTTTTTAAAAATAGAATAAGCCAATTTTAATCAAGTTTAATACTTATTCCCACTGAAACAACGGCTACTTACTTGATAGGACACTGACTCTACCATATTCAGTTTGTTAATGTGGTTTCCCTGATCCTGTCTCTTTGATTTATCGAAACCAGGGAATATACTTCTAACATATTCATTCAATCACCTGTTCTGTTCCATTTAGCAATATGGCTTAAAATAGACCTGGCTGTTGCTTGTGGTCAGAGTCATCTATAACTGGATCTGGTTTTATTAGCTAATGAAGAGCTAGTTCAACTTAACCACCCTTGGGCAGAAAGGCTATTTTAAGTTCCTCTTTTCTTGCATAAACAACTGACAGCTTAGATCCTACTTTCAAAAACCAAATCCTTACTGTATTGCAGACATTATTAGATCTCCCATATGACCCCTGAAAACCAACCCATGTGGTACTAAACCAAAGACCAAAATATTATCATCTCAGGCAGAGATTCAGATACAGAGATGATCACCACAGCATTATTCCTTGAAACAAAACAAAAAATCTAAATATGTAACAATAGAGAATAGTAACAAAAGTATGTGTGGCAGACTATCATGAGACTATTTAAAATGGTAGCATTAACTGCATAAGAAAATGTTTGTAACATCATGTTAAAGGAAAAATAGAAAAAAAGGAAAAATAGAAAAGAATGCCTAGATATTTCCATATTATCCCAATTTTGTAAAATATAAATATAAGGTAGTAATGTAATCAATAAGCAGGAAGATAGGCAGTCAGATAAAATACAAGAAAATTTAGTACCTTAATGATTGTGAGTGATTTTAATTTTCTTCTTATGCTTATTTTTCAAATTCTCTACAAGTATCATTTTTCATCACTAAAATGTATATTTAATGAAAAATTCATAAACACCAGTTTAAAAAAATAAGAGGAAACATGAATACCATTTTTTTTTTTTTTGATCTTGTAAATGTTGGCCTACTTTCTAGTCTAGGGCTGGAGGATCTCTTGAGCCCAGAGTTCAAGGCCAGCCTGGAGAACATAGCCAGACTCCAACTTAATCAACTTTGCCCCAGTGTATATATAGCAAGACTTTACAAGAAATATATTTTGTTTAGTCAAATGCTGAAACCAATAGCCAGAGAGAGCTTCTGTCTAAACAACCATATGAGCCATGAGATCATTTGCGTGTTTATTATGATGAGCTTTTTTGACAAGATTTCAAAATCATTATGTAGATATTTCACTTGAAGTTAAGGAAAACATTAGAGTATGATTTACAAAGGGCAATCTCTTGAAAATATTTTTCTTTCTTGACTGTAGGAAAATTCAAAATTTGTATGGGAAATAAAAACAAAAATATTTACTAAAACAGTTTTGGTAGAAGATAGACAAATATGCTTCAGAAGTAATGTAGATATAGTAAAATAAGATTTGTTTTCTTTTATGAATCTCTTTAGTGTTATATAATCTGTCTTCGTAAACTCTTTTCAACTGTGCAGTGAACAAGAACACTGGCTTTGGAGTTGGACTGCCTGGATTTAAATCCTGCCTTAAATCTAGTTAGTGACTATGTGACTGTGGGTAGATTAGGGATCTACTGTTTGCCATATTTCCTTCATTTATAAAATGAAGTTAATAACATTATTTACCAGATATGGTTGTTGGGATGATTAAGTGGGATGATAATTCAAGCAAAGTATAAAGATGCCATTTTTTTTTTATTAATGGTACTAAAACTACTAGATATCTGTGTTGGGGGTGGGGAGGATGAATCTCAACCCTCACAGCTATAAATAATTTTTACAACTCAACAATAAGACAGGCAACATATTTTTAAAATTAGGAAAGAGACCAGGTACATTGGTGCACACCTGTAGTCCCAGCTATTTGGGAGCCTAGGACAGGAGGATCTCTCTAGCCTAGGAGTTCATGGCCAGCCTGGGCAACATAGCAAGACCCCATCTCAATAACAAAAACAAAACAGAAAGAACAAAAGATGTGAATAGATACTTTATAGAAGAAGACATAGAATGATCATTAAAGACATAATCAGTCTTTAGGGGAATATAAATTAAAACAAAAAAGAGATATCACTATATATTCCTTAGAGTGCCTAGAATTAAAAATACGGGTACTCTCATATATTGCTGTTAAGAATGTAAAACGGTACAACCCTTCCTAAAAGGTTTGGAATTATCTTGAAGTGTTTAATATATGCTGAGCATAAGATCCAACAATTTCACCCCTAGGTATTTATCCAGAGATAAATGAAAACATATCACATAGAGACTTATATAAAAACATTATGGTACCTTTATTTATAATAGTTCAAACCTTGAAAGAATTCATATATTCATCAATAGGTGAATGCATAAGTAACTTGTGATATGTTCCATATCATGGAATGCTACTCAGCAAATAAAAAATAGTAAACTACATTATGCTGAGTAAAAAAAGCTAAAACACAATACAGTATATATTGTTTCCATTTGTATGAAAATTCTAGAAAAGACTAATCTATAATCATAGAAATCGCATGAACAAGTTGGCTAAAGCTGGGATTTTTTGACTGCAAAGAAACCCGTGGGAACTTTGCTAGTTATGGAAATGTTATATGCCTTGCTTGTGGTGGCAGTTACATGCATCAAACGCTTTACTTAAAACAGGTACATTTATTGTATGTAAACGACATCTCAATAAAGTTTACTTTTAAAGATATTCCTCCTATAATCAGATTTGAATTATACTTCCTGGAAACTAGAGCAAAATATGGGGAAAGGGTGGGATTGGATAGCATAAAGATATAGGAAAGATCAATCGAGTAAAAGGAGATTGAGAGGGAGGGAGGAAGGATGAGAAAGGGGAAGAAATAAGAATGAATATTAACAAAATCACACTATATGCATGTATAAATACACAACAGTGAATTCCACCTTTCTTTATGTAATACGTTTAAAGTACCAATCAAAAATAAATAAGTGGGGACTGGGATTGTATCTCAGTGGTAGAGCGTTTGCCTAGCATGTGGAAGCACTGGGTTTGATTTCCAGCACTGCATATAAATAAGATAAAGGTCCATTGACAACTGAAAAAATATTTTAAAAAATAAGTGAAAGAGAGATCAGTAGAGTAGAGGAAGGAGACTAGGGGGAGGGAAGATGGGAAAGTGGGGGGGCGCCAGGATTTAAATGAAGTAAATCAAATTCTATGCATGTGTGTTTTGTCAAAATGAACCCAACTATTATTTAAAACTGTAATGCTCTCATAAAGGAAAGAATTACAATTTTAAAATAGGTATATTTCAGAATATTTTCATAATGTTTTGTGGATTTTAATAACTTTATATTAGAAAATTAATACATTTTTCATTGTAGAAGCTCAAAATTTGTTTATTTTTAGGTAAGAAACCTGTTTTCCTTTTTATTATCTTGTCTTTTGAAAATCAAGGTTCTAAGCCAAACACAGTGGCAGACACACACCTATAATCCCAGAGACTCAGGAGACTAAGGCAAGATGATCACAAGTTCAAGGTTAGCATCAGCAATTTAGTGAGGCCCTAAGCAACTTAGTGAAACCCTGTCTCAAAATAAAATTTAAAAGGGCTGAGGATGTGGCCCAGTGATTAAGCACCCCTGGTTCCAATCCCTTGTACCAAATAAATAAATAAATAATCAATCAGGACTCTAAATATGAAATTGAGTACATGAACTGATTTGATTTTTTTTTAATACCTTCTTACTGGTGACTAAAGGTGCAGTGTGGACTGGTGACAACACAGCAGAATGGAGTTACCTGAAAATTTCCATCCCCATGTTACTCACTCTCAGCATTACTGGGATCTCTTTTTGTGGAGGTAAGATGAGTCCTATCCTGAAGCTTGAAATGAGAGAAAATGAAAAGTGAGGGTGTTTTCTTCAAAGCTCATAAATCCCTTCTCCTTAGCTGTTTTGGGCTGGGATAAATATGGGAAAGAGAAAATCGGAGAAAGTGAAGGGGAGCAGATTAGAGAGAAAAGTGAAAGCAGATGCTTCAGAACTTCTTGTATATTGTCTAAATTGAAGACATGGAAGCAGTTTGTTAGAAGGGGAAAAGGGAAGCACCAAAGAGTGCTTCCTTCCCTCTTTCTTTCATCACTTCCTTCTTGGATGCAGCACTTGAAAACTAAGTTTTCCTTCCTGAAACAATTTTTCTTCTTCAAAGTGAAAAAAGTAGAGCAAATTATAAAGAATTAGTGAAGCAGAAGTTAGTGTGGGGCAGGGGTTGTATCCCAGTGATACAGCTCTCACCTAGCATGCGCAAGACTAGGTTCAATTTCTAGAACTGCTAAAAAGTAACAATAAGAAGAAGGAAGACAAGTAGGAGTAGATTCTCAGCAGATTTCAAATTCCATGACATATTTTAACTGTTTTTAAAAAAGATATGTTCATGAGAAAGATAAATTTAGTTAAAATGTGTCTCTGATGGTCTGCCTTCCTTGCATCCTGAGAATTCTCTGTAGATAAAGGTTACAAGTTGCTCAATGTGACTGCAGTTCTAGCTACTCCTTGTGTTCTGCAGAAATAGAAATAAGTTAATATTATATTTTTAAAAATTTTTTTTGGCATTGGTCCACATACAGTATAAGATGCCCTTCAGTGGAGGAATGGATAAAGAAACTGTGGTATATATACACAATGGAATATTACTCAGCTATAAGGAAGAATAAAATTATGACATTTGTAGGTAAATGGATGATGTTGGAAACTGTTATGCTAAGTGAGATAAGCCAATCACATAAATCCAAAAGCCGAATGGTCTCTCTGATAAATGAATGATGATGCATAATGTGTGGGGGAAAGATGGCAAGAATGGAGGAAAGATAGCTAGCATAGAGGGAAGGGAGGGGTGGGGGTGGGTGGGGGGGTAAAATTAATAACAGAGTGTGTGACAGATACCATTGCCCTGTGTAAATGCATGAGCGCACAGATGGTGTGACTCTACTTTGTGTACAACCAGTGAAACAATAGCTGTACTCCATTTGTGTTCAATAAAAAAAAATTAAAAAAAAAAGAAAAGAAATACATATGCTGCTCTAGGACTCAGCATGAAATTCTACCTAAACTTAATACATATGCTGCTCTAGGATTCAGCATGAAATTCTTCCTAAACTTCTAATTCTGATTATTTGCTTCTCTTTAGTTCTTTCTTTAATTTTTATCTTGATTTGCCTGTTGCTTCCAAAGGAAATCATTTACCAGCCCCTTCCTCCAACACACACACACACACACACACACACACACAATATCAATCAGTCAATCAAGTCAACATTTTGTGATTTCTGAGTAATATGAGTTCAGGAACATATAGGAGTATTGATTTTGCAGTAAACCTTCTGGTCTTTTGACAAGAAGAGAATGTTCAAAGAGTGTTTGGTCAGATCCCCAAATAGGTTGTTTTATATGTGTGCTCCCCTATTTGATGCCATAGTTTTGAATGCATGTATGCTCTTTTCTCTGGCCAGTCATCAAGTCCTTATCTTACCCATATACATCATTTATTTGAAATCTGGTTGCCTTACTTCACCTTTCTTTCCTAACCAGCTGATGTGGGTGGCTTCATTGGGAATCCAGATGCAGAACTGCTGGTGCGTTGGTACCAGGCAGGAGCCTATCAACCCTTCTTCCGTGGCCATGCTACCATGAACACCAAGCGGCGGGAACCCTGGCTTTTTGGGGAGGAGTATACCCAGCTCATCCGAGAAGCCATCCGAGAGCGCTACACCCTCCTGCCCTATTTGTATTCTCTGTTCTACCATGTACATGTGGCTTCTGAACCTGTCATGAGGTAAAAAAGCATCATCCATTCAGGGGCTGCAGCAGCCTAATCCTCTTACAGTGATTAGGGCTAGACTAATTGCACAGTGATTTTAAGAGAAAAAGTGAAGAAAAGCCACACGTGTAATCAAGTTTCAGTGAGCTTCTTGACTACAAACTATGCACAGGATCCTGATTGTTGAAGATGCAGTTAATAAAAATTAGACTCCCTACTACTATGATTAAATGTTTATACATGTTAGGTGAGAAACAAAAATGAAGATATCTCAAAGAATAAGGAAGTGACTGTAACAATTCATTATTTAACTGTAAGCATCTTTTCAGGAAGAATAAATTACCTGCCAGCCCTAGGCTTTCCTTTATCTTACCCTTAGGACTGAACTGTTTCACGTTTGAGTTGAACATATTAGTTTATAAATTCTAATTCTATTTTGAAGGCCAAATATATGTTTATAAAAAAATCTTTGTAGGTTAGGGGATGATACACATACATCATACATAATTTACCAAGACTTCAGAATCAGAAGTTCCTAAACTTAGATGAGATCAGAATCACCTGGGAAGCTTTCACTATAGATTCCAAAGGTCACACCTCCAAAATATTCTAAGAATCTCCTTGGGTAGATCTCAGAAATTTATATTTGTTAGAAGTTTCAAAAAAAAAAAAAAAAAAAGAAGTTTCCCTTCTAGGTTCTAGACATCACCCAGGTATAGAGACTGCTGCTTTGTTCAGTAGGAAAGGAATATGTTATTACAAAGGGTAGTGAATAAACTAAAAACAAATTTCGCTTATTATAAGATATTGTTTCCTCAAGAAATTGAAAATGACTATAACTATTAAGTTGATATTCAGGCAGATATTGACAATTTTGTTTATGAACCCAAATACCTCCTAGTTACATGAAACAACAACAATCAAAAAAGAATACTGAGAATGTCTTAAACACCCCCCCAAAAAAATATTGCCAGCTTGAAAACAAGAAACATCAATTCTTCTCTCTTTAAGTGATGCATGAAAGGCAGTGAATGCAAGAATAAAACAGTATAGAGGGGGCTGGGGTTGGAGCTCAGTGGTAGAGCACTTGCCTAACACGTGTGAGGCACTGGGTTTGATCCTCAGCACCACATAAAAATATATAAACAAAATAAAGGTATTATGTCCATCCGCAACTAAAAATTTTTTTTAAAAAAGATAGCACAGAATTATCATCATTGTAAAATCATAATCAAGGATGTTAGGCATTTGGACTTTTGCATGAAGCTCTGATTCTGCCTGTTTGAGTAGTGTTTAGTGCTCAACAATCAGAAGGAAAAGTGGCAGGTACTAGAATTCTCAATATTTCTTTAGAACATTTTAGTTAATAAAAAGCTCCTTTCACATAATAAAAATGTAAAGTAATCGCAATTGCTCATAAAAACTTGAATTATATGAAAAAGAATCTTGACTCTTCAGTGCTTTCCAATTTCCTTTGAGTGACTTTTAAACTAAAACTATAAAAATCTTAAAAACATCTAATGACATTAAAATATAACTTTCTTTTCCTTTTTTCAGGCCTCTGTGGATAGAATTCCCTGATGAATTAGAGACTTTTGGTGTAGAAGATGAATACATGCTGGGTAAGCATTTATTAATTATAGTTATAAATACTATAATTATGTTTTTATTACATTTTCCACTATGAGGGCACTTTTTAAAATCCTAATCTGAAGGAAACTGAAAAAAACAAAAGAAATTCCTTCACCAAGATTTTGAATGCATTAGTGGAATCACAGATCTATTCTGTTACAATATAGCACTCAGAGTATTACTCTTGCCAACGTGAAATATCTTCGTTCTATTGGTAGATGTGGTTTGAACTTTGGTTTTGTGTCCACTCTTTTGAGACCACTACCAGGAAAGAAGTAGGAAGAAAGTAAATCATATAGTAAAGAACCAGAAGAGTTTATTTCATATACACTAATAGGCCTCTTTAATAAGGATTAACCATCAAATCTAGATCATGGAAGTTTATCATCTCAGGGACAAGGCTCAAAAAGCCAGTCTATACATTGAGTTATAGTTATATAATGGTTATCGTCAGTTTTCAAATGCCCTAAAGGTAACTGAATTTCTAAACAATAGAAACCTCCAAATGTTAAAAAATAGAGTCCTTGATATGGCAATGTAGCTCAGCGGTAGAGCACTCACTGGCATTTTCAAGGCCCTGGGTTCAATCCCTAGCACATTAGGTCTCAATAATCACTGCCTTAGAGAAATCTCCCTGACCACTCCCTACTTCCTTATACCTTAGTCTATTCTCCTCCATCAAAGTCAACTTGTCCTGTTAAAAAACTTTCATTTCTGTTTTGTATTTTTACCTCTTTTGATATTTATCTTAACTCTGTTTTTCAATTACTTTTTAATATCCATCTTCACTTAGTATAAACTCCATGAGGGCAGAGATCATGCTTATTTTATCTGCTACTCTATCCCCAGAGCTTATCGAGGTGCCTGGCACTCAGTAGGTACTCAGTATTTATTGAATAAAAGAAAGAATCTATAGATGATGAATTTTACCTGTGTGGTGCCAAGATCAAAGCAAAATTAATAATACTTGCCAACTACAGCTTTCATAATGATAACTGCCCAACCAAAAGAACTTGAGTAGCCACAGTGACACTTCTGGATAACAGTTGTGGACTCACCATCATCACCATCACTCACAGAAAACAAATAAAGCCCTTGGAAAGATGCAGTGTGCTTTCAGATTATTGGTGTACTAGCAGTTGTGCACAAAATGATACTGTAGTATACTGTGTCAGGGTTCTTTCCTATAACCCTGATATTCCATATATGGATTAATGATTGAGGATAACAGTCACCTCTTTGAGCCCCTGTCCTTTTTCTAGCAATGCATCATCTCTATGATGAATCATTGGTTCAACTCACTACAGTCTGCCTTACATAAGTTCACAATCTAGTGGGTTTTAAAACCATAATATTGCCAGTTATTGTGGCACATGCCTATAATCCCAGCTCCTTAGGAGACTGAGACAGGAGGATTGCAAATTGTAGGCCAGCCTCAGCAATTTAGCCAATCCCTAAGCAACTTAGCAAGACCCTATCTCAAAATGGAGATGTAGCTCAGTGGTGAAGAATCTCTGGGTTCAAGCCCCATACCAAAACAAAACAGAACGAAACTGAAAACCACAATACTGTTCAATTAAAGGGAAAGAATTCTCATAATGACATTTTTATTTTTTCTCTGTTTTTAAGGAAGTGCTTTATTGGTTCATCCAGTAACAGAACCAAAAATCACCATGGTTGATGTATTTCTGCCAAGATCAAATGAGGTAAGTCTAATAACAATTAGTCACATATCTCAAGTCTCATATCTCTCATTCCTTTGTTTCCCTTTTTTTTTTAGTTGTAGATGGATACATTATCTTTATTTATTTATTTTTATGTGGTGCTGAGGATCAAAAACAGTGCCTCACACATGCAAGGCAAGCACTTTACCACTGAGCTACAGCCCTAGGCCCATCCCTTTGTTTCTTTAAGCAACTAAATTTCTCCATCATGCAGTGGTGAACACACACCAAATAATTATAGTGACTGATGATTTTTCAAAGACATGACACAAAGTCATGTCCACTGAGGCTAAGAAATTAATGGAGGACAGGTGGGAAAAAAATGAATAGGTCAGGGCTGGCCTGTGGCTCAGTGGTAGTGTCTGCTTAGCACATGTGAGGCACTGGGTTCAATCCTCAGCACCACATATAAATAAACAAATAAAATAAAGTCATTCTGTCCATCTACAACTACAAAAAAAATTTTTTTAAATGAATAGGTGATGGCCCCAAGAAGGATCAGAATTTTTTTATCTTTATACTTTGACTTGCTTAAGTGAGTTCTTAAACACACTGAGGCTTGGGTAGGAAAAAGTCTTTTGTCCTACCAGGTTTCAGGATGCTGGTGGGAAACTTAAGTATAAAGAAACTTTGCTCTTTGATTCTGGCTCCCTTTGAATCCTAAGTTTTGGTACCAAAAATTTGTCTTCAGTACTCATCAAAGTGGATCAAGATCAACAATGACTTCCCTCTATTGTCTCTACCTTCCTCTGCTCTCCTTGTTGTCATTTGTTGTTATTACTGTATGAACTGTCCTGGCCTACTAAAGCCCAGGGCAGTGAATTTAGAGCACAAGAGAGAGGCAGGGACAGCCCTTGCCCAGGGCAGTGAACTTAGAGCACAAGGGAGAGGCAGGGACAGCCCTTGCTCTGCAGAGCATAGACCACAGAAACTTGGTGTCCCAGACTAGGGAAAGAGGGTGTGGAATGGAGAGCAGAAAGGAGACAACACTTGAGAGAGTCCTCACGAACTGGAGCTTCTCGAACCCAGGCTTCAGCATGCAGAGAAAAGAGCCATGGAGGATACTGGGCTGGTCTGAGACCACCATGTCAAGAGAATCTTTCCAGTGGCCACCATTCAGCCACCTATACTTTTTATTATAGATATGACTAACCAGGTTTTTCTCCAGAATGTTTATGAACTATAGTCTTTCTTCTTGGCTTCAATAATTTGAAGTTCTTAAGTTGAGGGATTTTTTACAAAGATTCCCCCTGCCAAATAGAAACCTGAGGAAAACATTAAATACAACAACAGCTAAATAAATGGTCCTGTTGAGCATGTCTGCTAAGAGTTTCTCAAGTTTATTCTAACAAAGCAGTAGGCTCCCATTAAGAGAAACTGACTCTCTTTCTAACTTAGCCAAGATTTTTTTTACTAATGATCTATCATTGCAAACACATTGTAGTGAATTTGAATTATATTCCTTCATTTTTTCCCAGAGTGTTTCTCTTGCAACGTCTTCGCAAATGCTGGGTAAAAAAGCAAAACAATTTCTTGCCAGACCTGCCCCTTTACCTTGGCTGGACTGGCTAGTACACTTCACACTAAATGAACAGTCTGCATGGAATCCACACTGTCGCTCTTCCCCATATTTCTGTGGGGTCCATCCCTTCTCCTCCAAGTCTGGGCTCAAATATCTCCTCAATGAGACTTTCTCTGACCATCTGTTTAAGATTACAGACTTCTCCCATCGCCCCTAGTGCTGCCTAGCCATCTCCAGCCTTTCTTTTTCTCTACAGGACTTGCCACCATCTAATATTCTATGTATTTCCTTAATGCTTGCATAATATTCGAATGTGAGCTCCTTGAAGGCAGTAGTTTTTATCTGTTAGGTTCACTGTTGCATGCCCAGCAACTAGATGGATACCTGGCATGTAGCTGGCACTCAGTAAGTACTTGCTGAAGAGCCTGGGACTGAGTTCTGGGTGGGAAGTTTTATACTAGTTTTACCCTTCCTAAGTTGGAGGTCTTTGGATATGGCACCAGAGCACAAATCCTATACTTCTCATTTTAATCAGTACTGGTGGTAGACAGATAATCCTCAGACTTTATGTGAATCAGTTTACCTTTTATCCCCACCAATTATTTATCTGAAGCTACTGGGATTGGCCAGAGAGAGGAGAGAGAAAGCCAGAGAATGACATACAAAAGAAAAAGAAAGAAAGTTAATTCTTATAAACACAGACTCAAAAATCTTGACAAAATATTAGCAAATTGAATCTAACCAAGAATAATGTATCATGACTGCAGTAGGTTTGACCCTGTTGAATTAAGAGTTCACTGTGGCAGCTAGGTGCAGTGGCACATGCCTATAATCCCAGCAGCTTGGGAGGCTGAGATAGGAGAACCGTAAGTTCAAAACCAGTCTCAGCAACTTAGCAAGGCCCTAAACAACTTATCGAGACCCGCCTCAAAATTAAAAAATAAAAAATAAAAAGGACCAGAGATGTGACTCAGTGGTTAAGCATCCCTGGGTTCAATCCCCAGTACCAAAAAAAAAAAGAGAGAGAGAGAGAGAAAGAGTTCACTGTGGCTAATTGTGGTCAAAACACAGCTCTGTCACCTTCACAAAAGGACAGTGACAGACTCAACAACTGTGCTATATAAAGGATGTGGTAATCCCACGAGGTGAACTTGCAACAGTGGCTGCCAGAAAGTATACTGGCTAAAAGAGAGAAAATGAGGTTTTTGTTTTCATGCTCCTTCTAATGATATTTTTAAGGATTTATTCCATCAAATTACTTTATGGTCTCTTTTTGGTACTTCAGCAACTAGCTCCCTCTTGATTGGGATCTCACGTAAGAGTTAGAACCTTAGCTCTGTATTGTACTATATAAAAAAATGATACCATACTAGTAATCCATATTTCAACTGGGTTTTCTCCCAGATCTGTTCTTTCTCTGGTGCTTACCTTTTCTCCTGCCTCATTTGTAATCTCTTTCCCTGCAATGTGCTTTTCTCCTTTTTTGATGTTATTTTTTCTATTTTATCATCTCATTTACTGCTATAAGCACTTAAGTTTTTGAAGCCAACTGGGCTATAAGACCCAGGAGGGCAGGAACTGTCTTTTCACTCATTTGACATCTTAAAAATTATCATGTATATCCAGCACCTGACATAGTGGTATGTTGTTTAGCAAATAATTTTTGAATGTACAGATGGACAAAAAAATAACCTTCATTAAATTAATCAGTCATAGTCCCTTGAGTTTTTGTTTTTTGGGGGTTTTTTTATCAGTGTTAGAGTTCAAATCCAGGGCCATAGACATGCGTGGCAAGCATCTGCCACTGAGCTATATCCTCAGCCTTTTTATTTTATTTTGAGTCAAAGTTTTACTAAGTTTCTCAGGCTTGGACTCAAACTTGAAATCCTTCTGCTCCAATCCCCTGAATAACTATGATCATAGCCATGAGATGTCAGGCCCCGCTCTTTCGGATCTTCTTAAAGGCATACATTCTTCTTAACTTCTACCCAAGATTAAAACAAAAAAACAGAAACTTCCATGCCGAGATGGTGGCGCACACCTGTAATCCCAGCTGTTTGGGAATCTGAGGCAGGAAGGTTGCTAAGGGCCTTGCTAAAAAAATAAGGGGGGACGTTGGGGATATAGCTCAGGTGCCTCTGGGTTCAATCACAAGTACCTCCAAAATAAATAAATTTTTGAAAACACTTCCCCTACACCACAATGAAACAAAAACAAACAAACCCCCCACTTATTCCCATTTATCTTAGTTTTTGCTTATTTGAAATGCAGTTAAGTGAATATTGTAATGAATAAAGAAATTCTGAGCAGAGTTGCTCATAAACTCTTTCTCATTGGGGTCTGTTTTAGATCTGGTATCACTCTAAGACATTTGCTCATTGGAAAGGAGGATGTACTGTGAAGATTCCAGTAGCCTTGAATACTGTAAGTTATTTTCAGAATATTATTTTTACCTGTTGTGTTGTATTCGTCTGCTCTGATTGCCATAACAAAATACCATACCACCAACTTGGTGGTGTAAACAGCAGAATTTAATTCCCTCACAGTAGAAGTCCAGATTAAAATGCCAGTTGATGTAGTTCCTAGTGAGGAACCTCTTCCTGTCTCTTCTTTTTTATTATTATTTTTTTAGTTGTAAATGGACATAATATCTTTATTTATTTATATTTATGTGGTGCTGTGACTCCAACCCAGTGCTTCACATGTACTGGGTAATGTGCTCTACCACTGAGCCCCAGCCCCAGCCCCTTCCTTGTCTCTCTCTTTTTTTTTTTTTTTTTTTAGTTGTAGATGCCACAATACCTTGATTTTATTTTTTAATTTATTTTACATGGTGCTGAGGATCAAACCCAGTGCCTCACATGTGCTAGGCAAACGCTTTACCACTGAACCACAACCCAGCCCCCATCACTTCTTATAAAGACACTATTCCTATCATATTAGGGCTTCACCAGTACGATCTCATCTTATTTAATCATTTCCATAAAGGTCCTATCTCCAAGTATAGTCACCTTGGGGATTGGACTTCAACAAATGAATTTTAGGGGATACTAACCTTCAGTCTATATTGTGTTCCTGTATCAAAAAACCAAGAATATTAGTGTTCTGTATAATAACATATACATATGGAAACAGAAAGTAGATTAGTAGTTGCTTAGGGAGAGGAATTGGGGGATGATGGAGAGTGACTGCTACTTGGTACAAATTTTTGGGAGGTGTCAGAATATTTTAAAATCAATAGTGGTGATGGTTGCAAGATTAATATACTAAAACCTGTTTAATTGTATCCTTTAAATGTGAAATTTATAGTATATGAATTAAATCAATAATGCTGTTAAAATGTGAAGAGAAGAGTTTTAAAATACACATACTCAGATTTCATGGTATGAAACATCAGGGATAAACCCAACTCTTCCCCATAGGTTTACATTTGTATGTCTAAGAAAAGTAACACTGAAAGCAGAAAATGCTTTGCCACATAGAATTTTCTGTATTGCCGTATAGAATGTCTTTCTACAAGACTTAAGTTAAAAAATATGAATTTTGCCGGGCGCGGTGGCGCACGCCTGTAATCCAAGCAACTTGGGAGGCTGAGTCAGGAGGATCGCGAGTTCAAAGCCAGCCTCAGCAACTTAGCAAGGCCCTAAGCAACTCAGTGAGACCCTGTCTCTAAATAAAATACAAAATAGGGCTGGGGATGTGGCTCAGTGGCCGAGTGTCCCTGAGTTCAATCCCTGGTTCAAAAAAAAAAAAAAAAGTGTGTGTGTGTGTGTGTGTGTGTATATATATATATATATATATGAATTTCAGGTACGACCCATCAGTATAATGTTAGCATCAAAGGGGCCTATACGGGCAATTTTGAGTTACTAAAGGGAGGTTTCTTCCTGCAGCTAAATCATGATCACTATAACAGTCCCTGAGTAGTGTGAAGATTAACAAATAGCCAATGATGTTATTTTTTAAATTATCAGTAGTGATTTCATTATAAAGAAAATGATTTCAGGGGCTGGAGTTATGGCTCAGTGGTGGAGTGTTTGCCTCACACATGTGAAGCACTGGATTTGATCCTCAGCACCACTTAAAAATAAATAAATAAAATAAAGGTATTAAAAAAATAAAGTTATTTCAGAAATTAACTTTAAGATCTAGAAAAGACCTTAATAATCATCTACTCAAATCCCTCACACTTATAGGTAAAGAAACTGAGATTCAGAGAAGTTAACTTACATGTCCAGGAACACAGCTGGATTGTGGGAGAAATGCGACAAGTTTTCAAGTCTGCTGATTGCCTTTCTAGAGCCCATTCCACTTTAATTTAACACCATGCTCTTTTTTAAAAATGAAGAAGAAAAGAACAGAGATTAGCCAATTAGGGAGGGAGATAGGGGGAGGAAAAAGATGTTCTTTACTTCTTGCTGCCTACTGTGAATTAAGTATAGAGGGATATATTAACTACTCTACCCTCACTATCAACTTCATATATGTTCTTCTACTCCTCTCCTTGCTAATACTTTACCCAGAGCAAAGTACAAGCCCTCATGTGATCCTTACCAGGCTTTCCCTGCCAAATGCCATTTCAGAAGACTGAGAGCCTCCATGATATTGTTAGAGTCACTTAAAGTACCCTTGATGATTTCTATAAGAGAAGCAGTTGTGGTGGGAGTTGCTTTTTTGGTGGTTGTTGGGTTTTTTGCTTGTTGTTGTTTTTGTTTGTTTTTGTTTTGGTACTAGAAATTGAACCCAGAGGTGCTTTACTACTGAGCTACATCCCAGCTCTTTATACTTTTTTGAACAGGGTCTCCTTAAGTTGATGAGGGCCTCACTCAGTTGCTGAGGCTGGCTTCAGATTTGCAATCCTCTTGCCTCAGCCTTCTGGGCCTCTGGGATTACAGGTGTGCACCACCACGCCCAGCTATAACAGAAGCAGTTTCACATATCTACCCTCAGAACTAAGTCAGTCATTCTGGTGATCCAGAGAAGCAGAGAGCAAGAAATGTACTGGTACAGTGATTAAGAACAAAAGTCGTCTCCCCAAACCAAGAAATACTTTATATATACACACATACATCACTGTAGCTGAGCTCTAGAAATAACATGGTTATTATAACTGATGAGAATGCTAGACCGCAACATAGGAAAGGCCTGCTTATCATGTGCAGGACCCTGGGTTCAGTCCGCAGTCTGCAAAGGAAAAAAGAAAGTAAAAAGAAAAATCAACAAAAAAAGTACGTATGATAAATTAATGAAGGTAGTCAGTTTCCCTAATAATTAGAAAGTGGACCATTTTTTGTTGTGCTCTTTCCTTTTAATGCCAGAGTCCCCACATTTACTGTCTCTGTGCCCACAAATTTATCTTGCCCTTGAGTCTGTACTCCTAAAGAGTGTGAATCTTATATAATGAAATATTTTAAAATTCTACTTTTAAATTTCCTTATACCAATACACCTTTCCTGAGATTATCACTCTGCTGTAGATACCAGTGTTTCAACGAGGTGGAAGTGTGGTACCAATAAAGACAACTGTAGGAAAATCCACAGGTTGGATGACTAATTCCTCATTTGGACTCCGGGTTGCTCTCAGCACTAAGGTATTTGGAAAACAGGTTACCCTTTTTATTACTCCTCTGTCTCTTTATAGTCTTTCTGATAGCTTGTAAAAGTGGTGAGCCCCACTTATGAGATAGGTACTTCTAATGTTTATCTAGAAATCAAAGTTTTAAATCATACCTGATTTATTGCCAGTCTGACTTCTTTGGAATTGTCTTGAAAGAACTCAAGTCTGAGAAAGAGGAAAACGTCTTTCTTGAGAAGTTGACTGTTGGTGCTTTTTAGTTGAGCAGTGATTATTGCTGGGCTAAAAGCTCATTAGACCATAGGCAGCCTGTGGATTAGCTCTGAAATCCATTCTCTTACAGAAGGGTACCTGTGACTATGGACCATTTCAGGTACCTCAATCCCACTAAATGACTTCTCATCAGAAAGCTCAAACAACTGAAATTTCCTTGAGTAAAGCCTGGGAGGATCCAGATCTGATTTGTCCTTTGGAGAAGATCCTTTCAGCCACATGAAACCTGTATCAGACTCCTCTCCTGTCCATGTGCCAAAATATAGGGCCAAATGTACATTCTTACTCTTATTACAATAATACATAACCTTATTTATATTAGCATTATAAAATAATTAGGTTATAGCTTTCTTTTCTGTTTCAGTTAGGAATGTCTTCATGGGTCAAACTAGGGATGTTGGACCCACGTGAAATCCCAGAATAAATGCAAAAGACTAGAGATCCATAGCACATCAAGCATTGTCAATAATAGATATCTGCCATACGGAGTGCTATGACATTATATGATATGCAAAAGGGCCCTCCTACTGGAAAGAGTAGGCATCAGAGACCTTTCTCTAAATGGAATATCTAAAGATAGTTGATCTCATCCAGTATATTCTGATTTTTTTTATCATCAGTTTCATTCTGCGAACCTTTTTGACTTTGTTGTCACATTCTGGTTAGTATTTTCAGGGACACCCCTGAGCATATTTCATAGTTTAAATTTCTTCCAACAAGATTTAATTATTTGTGCTCCTCTTATGTGATTTCCCTATTCATATTATTTCAGTATCTATTTGAGAGTGATTGGGTATTGAATATATTAGGTATTTGTATGACTACTTTAAATATTGCTAGGTAACTTTCTATCACTAGAACAAATACCTGAGATAATTAACTTATAAAAATAAAAGGGTTATTTTGGCTCACAGTTTTGGAGATTTCAGTCTGTGATCAATTGGCCCCATTGCTTTTGGGCCTGGGTAAGGTAGCACATCATGATGGAGAGTACATGGCAAAGCAGAGCCACTTAGAGGTCCCACAGTCCCCTTCAAAAGGCACAGCCCCAATGACCTGAAGACTACCACTATGCCCCACTTCCTAAAGGTTCCACTGCCTCTCAATAACACCATAGGCTGGGGACCAAAACATGGGACTTTGGAAGACATTCTGTATTCAAATTATAGCAAATCTAAGTTTTTGTTTGACATAAGTTTTCACATTTTTCAAAATTGTTTCCCTTTAGGAACTGACATTCCTTTCCTATAAAGCTATTACATAAAACACATTCTCTGATTCACTTTGCAGGGTTCTGCAGTGGGGGAGTTATATCTCGATGATGGCCATTCATTCCAGTACCTCCACCAGAACCAATTCTTGCACAGGAGGTTTTCATTCTGTTCCAGTGTTTTAATCAACAGGTAATAGCAGCTAAAGAAGCTGTGTGATTTTTTTAAAATAAATCATACTATCCTTTTGGCATCCTCAAATAAATGCTTTGCTGATCTTTTAGATTACTATTTAAAGAAATGAATTTGTGGAACATTTTTCAATTACTCTACCATGAGTGTTCCTTTCTTAATGTTCATTTCATTTCCTCTCTAAAAAATTTAAATATGCAATTTGAGCTCTTATTAATTCCATCCACCAACTCATTAAGTGCCTGTTTCTTATCATGTAATTATAACATCCTAGTCATATCTGTGATTTTTGTGTCCTTCAGTGATTTTACTCAAATGGTTTGTTAAAGGGAGATTGATTTGGCCACTGAAATGTGAGTTCTTGGCACAGAGTCATCTTTTTTCATCTCTTTATCGTAGTCAATATGACCCTGTATGAATCATGACTTCCATAGGGAGAGATGGAAGGGAACTCACAAAAGATGTTGACCTGTGACTAATTCAAATCCCATCCTTCTCCTAATACCATTTTATCTATTCCAGTTGTGCAGATGAGAGGGGTCGTTATCCCAGCAAATGTGTGGTGGAGCAGATCTTGTTCTTAGGCCTCAAGAAGGAGCCATCTTCTGTGACCACCCACTCATCTGGTAAGGAAACAGTCCATTCTTACCTCAGCATTTGTGTTTGTAAATATGAAAGTACTTGCTTAGTTTCTAAACTAACATAATATGCTTAGCCCAAATGGACTCTGCACTTACTGGTACAGGTCAAGTATTCTGGTCTCCAGAGTGAGTAAGGCCATTCTGGTCTTTCTTCTTGCTGTTAATATTTTTTCTAAGGAAAATTATTTGGGGCTTGACTTAATAGTTTAGGTGTTTCTGAATGTTTTTTTAATCTGTAAACATCTGAAGCCCTGGAGAATCCTACCCATGTTTGTGGAGTTTATGAGAGAGCATAGGATGGGAATTATATCCTTCCTATCTACTGAATTTCTTGGACACATCACTTTGTTTCTCACAGTGTCTTTTCAACCAGGGCTGTGTTCAAAACAATGAAGGTGCCTGGCGTGGTGGTGCACGCCTGTAATCCAAGCAACTTGGGAGGCTGAGTCAGGAAGATCACAAGTTCAAAGCCAGCCTCAGCAACTTAGCGAGGCCCTTAGCAACTCAGTGAGACCCTGTCTCTAAATAAAATACAAAATAGGGCTGGGGATGTGGCTCAGTGGCCGAGTGTCCCTGAGTTCAATCCCTGGTTCAAAAAAAAAAAAAAAATGAAGGTTTTTTCATATTTAAAAAAAAATTCATAGAAATTCATGAATAAAAGTGTTGTTAAATTGGATTTTGAGGCTAGAGGTACAGCTCAGGGCAGAGAGCTTGCCTGGCATGTATAAGGCCCTGGATACTATCCCCAGCACCATACACACACACACACAAATTAGATTCTTACAATGAGGTATGAATTTATGATAAGAGTCAGAAAACATGTCAGATTTGAAGAAAAGATTTTTCCCTCCTAACTATTTCTCAAACTTTCCTTCTTTTTTTGTCTTGCTATATAGATGGTAAAGATCAGCCTGTGGCTTTTATGTATTGTGCTAAAACGTCCACCCTGAACCTGGAGAAACTTTCACTGAACATTGGCTGTGACTGGGAGGTCCACATCAAATGACAAAAAAGCACCCCTGGTGTTGCACATCAGGAGCTGTAGGCATCATTCAGTTCTTCCCTTGGCCTTTTTTGAGATTTGTGCTGCAATTTAATTGGCTTCCTTGGCTGAAAATCTTTCATTAGTCACTAATATACTAATGAACAATAGATTTCATATTTTAAGATTTCAGATTTCACATTTTAAAATGTATTAATGATTGACACTCTTTGTACAAATGCCACTCTTCTCACATATCTACAAAGCTCTGAGACATTGATAAAGTTGGTGAGTTTTCTATTGCCTCTTGGACCATGGCCCTGTGGTAAGCTCTGTGGGCCAAGGAGTGGCCTTTTCTGGAGCAGGATGGGATGGATTTTTAGATAGGCCAAGCCTACCCAAGTGGCCCATTTGTTGGGGCTTGCCTCAGACCATGTGGCTACAGCAGGGGAGTTGCCCAGTGCCAGTCTCCAAGTGGACAGTAGTGTCTGGTGCCACAGTTATCTTTCACCTACATTGACAAGGGCAAGATAACCCTTTTCTGTGTATACTGCATACACTACAGCAAGTGAGGACCTTTTCTACCCTAGTGATTTACTCAGGAGCACAAAGGATTATTTTCCCTTTCATGCCTCTCATGCTCAAAAGTTTTAAATTAATCTTAAAATTTAAATTATTTTATTGTTTTTATTAACTACTGTCTACTAGCCTAAGGATATTGATAACATGAGCACAGGGCTGGGACTAGGAGAAGGCAAGTGACACACTTGCTTCAGGCATGATCAATATTCAAAATAAGTATGTACTATTTTTTTAAATGATAATTATTGCAAAAGTCATGTTGAACAAAATATCAAAGTCTTAAATAAAGAGCTGGGGATATCGCTCAGTTGGTAGAGCGCTTGCCTCACAAACACAAAGCCATGGGTTCAATCCCCAGCACCACAAAAAAAAAAAAATCTTAAATAAAGACAGACTCAGTATTACTGAGTTTTCCTTTTGCCTCAGGATCCAATATAACTTGACATAGGGTAGAACATCACAACATACCAGTTGCATCACAACAACCTCTGCTCTAGAGACCCCAATAGCTCCCTGTTGCCTACCACATCATCTGTTGAGACAGCCTCAACTCCTCAGCACTCCTCAGCATGCACACTTTCTCACCAGGCTTTCTCCACTTAGCTACTTAAAATGTCACCTCTGGGCCTTCCCTTCCCTGAGCTGCAATGTCCTCCCTCCCTCCACCCAGACAAATCTTACCATCCTTCCAGACCCAGTTCAAATATCACTTTTCTACACACTCTAACCACTCTAGCATCCCAACTCCTCAGTACCCATTAGTAGTGATTTTGCCCTTCTCTGAAATGCTGCCCCACTCATAATTGTGCTCTACTCTGCATTCTCAGGGACTGTACCATAATATCTGAAATATGTCTTTCCCTGCAAGATTCTATGTTCCTTAAAAGCATGTTATATTTCTCTTATATCTGCTAGAGCACCTTTACACTTGACTTTCAGTAACTGTTGGCTGTGATGAGTTAACTGGTAGATAATATTGATTAAAAAGTGAGTATAGAATGTATTTATTTCTCATTTATTTTTCTGACATAGGAATCTTCCCAAATTCTGTAAACATTGTACGTTTCTCCATGGCCACATTTAATTGTATTAGTTGAGACTTGAATTTTGCACCAAATGAAAGCTTACATAGCTACATGTGTATCTTTTGCTCCTATTTGTATGTTTTGCAGTTAAGGAGAAAAGAAGACTTCTGCATTAACTGAAGGCATAGATGCCAGCTTCAGTTATCCATTGCCAACCTAAAATAAAACATCCTGAAAACCAAGTGCTCTTCCCTGATATAAATGATGGGGTTGTTTTGTTGTTGTTTTGTGGTGTGGGGTATTGAACCCATGTCCTTGAACATGCTAGGCAAGTGTTTCACTATCAAGCTATATCCCCAGCCCTAAATAATGGTTTTTAATGGCACTTAAAGTTTAACAATTAAGACCTATCATTTCATATCTATTTTTCCATTTAAAATATCTTTGGCGGAAGAAAGAAAACCAGAACTACTAAAGTTAGTGAGGAAATTCTCTGCCTTGATCCAAATCTATACCGAAACATTTGACAACAGAGAAATATTGTCTGTTTTTTTTTAAATATGCACAATTGTTAGTATTTATTTTCAGCTTTCTCTTGAGAGTAGAAAAATACCATTTGAATACTTATATTTTTATTAATAATATGAAAGAGGTTGGAGCAACACAACAAAATTTAATAATGGCATTATGCATAATATTTTATAATGACCAAGACACATAATATTATAACCTTACTTTTTTAAGCATTGAAAATAAATGAAGATAAAATTAGTATAATATTTGGGCAATATTATTCCCTCAGTTTAATTAATGAAATACTTAATTTAAGAATAGGTTATGTTTGCAAAATACAAATTTCACATATATTGGCCTCTCAGAATTAAAAGACTACATGTTATTCTTTTTTTTTTCAAACTTCCCATAGAAGATCCTATGATAAGATAGAATAAATAAATAGGGATTATTATCCAGGTGTGTTTAGAATAGTTTTGTAGAAAGTATTAAGATAGTATAGCCGGGCGTGGTGGCGCACGCCTGTAATCCAAGCAACTTGGGAGGCTGAGTCAGGAGGATCGCAAGTTCAAAGCCAACCTCAGCAACTTAGCGAGGCCCTTAGCAACTCAGTGAGACCCTGTCTCTAAATAAAATACAAAATAGGGCTGGGGATGTGGCTCAGTGGCCGAGTGTCCCTGAGTTCAATCCCTGGTTCAAAAAAAAAAAAAAAAAAAAAAGATAGTATAGACAGAGGGATCCTCAAATCTGCTAAGGTAGCTGAGAAAGACTCAAAAGACGTAATGGATTGGCGGAAATATGATGGATGAGCCAGAATCCACTCAACAAAAAAGAGGATGTCATGCAGAAAATCACAGACAATGGGAAGAATGTGCAAATGGTACTGATGGGCTACAGAAGAATATCAACAAAATGGACGGTACCTTCTGAGATACATGTATGGTTTGCTTCCAGGAAAGCTCTGGCTACTTGAGTTTCTTTTTAAAAGGGCTGCTGACAGTAATCATCTTCTACAAAATTATCCCTGAAACATAGCTTTTAGTTTCCTCTCTGCTCCTTAATTCTTATAATTAAGAGAATGAAAAATTTCCCATTGGATGCTGACCACCAGCTTTATATATACAGTTACCAACTGAAGCATTAAACAAATTAAATCTTCAAAATGATTTATAAATATTGACTAATCCACTAAGTTTCAGGCTAAGTAGTTAAGCATTAATATTGTCTGTTTTTAATTGTTTTCTGGTCTTATTGCTTCTTATACTTTGCCTTTTACTTGGAAAGCTATGTACCAGAGACCCATGTACTACTGTGTTGGCCCACCAGTATTCAGTTACCTCGTGGCTAATTCTTGACATGTTTTCACAGAAAACAGGATTTTATGTGAGAAATTAAAATTGTTTCAACAAAGATTCTAGCAAAACTCAAATGAATGCATACTTTATCTTTCCTTCAAGACTTAAATGCCAAGGAATGAATTGACAAATTCATTTAAAAGCAGAAAGTACCCAACAGAAAAATGGGCAAAGGTAAACACAAAAGAAACTGAAACAGACAAAAATGAGCATATGTAAGATGCTTAGCCTCATTAATAATCAAATAAATTATTGATTTATTTTATTGCCTGATTGACCAAGGTTAAAAAGAAGGAAAGCCTGGTGCTGTGGCACATGCCTGTAATCCCAGTGGCTTGGGAATCAGAGTCAGGAGGATCTCAAGTTCAAAGCCAATCTCAGCAACTTAGCAAGGCCGTCAGCTACTTAGTGAGACCCTGTTGCAAAATAAAAAATAAAGGCTCAGTGGTTAAGTGCCCCTGAGTTCAATCCTCTTTACCAAAAAAAAGAAAAAAAAGAATGAAAATGTCCAATTCTGATGCGGGTGTGGAAAATAGGCACTCCTGTGCATCACTGACAGAATTATAAATATCATCTTTCAGGATGGCAGCAGTATCAAAATTATAAATTTGCATACTGGAGCCCAGAAGTTCCACTTAAGATAAATGCTCACAGCTACTAATTGCAATGTGGTCTATTCTGTGGAAAACCAGAAATAAATGTAATGTCCTTTAATAGATGATTTGCTAAACATAGCACCTCCATGTAGTAGAATATTATGCAACCATTCAAAATTAATCTACATGTATCAACAGAAATGTTTTGATAAAATATTTACTGAGTGATTTAATCTAAATAAAAGTTATAATAAAACAAACTCAAATTTAAATGATGTCATATACTCTCCAAAACATGAAGGCCCACAAGCACACAAAAAGGTGGGAATGGTTCCAGATTGAAGGAGACTAAAGAGACATAACCCTTGTTGTGATCCTGGGTTGGATTCTGGACCTATAAAGGACATTATTGGGATAGTTTGGCAACATTTTTAATGGGAACTTTTGATTGCATTGTAATTGTCCTAGTTGTGCTATGATAGAAAAATTTCCTTGGGTTTAGAGGAAACAACTGAGTTCAGTCTATGCAGAATTCCTTCACTTTCACTTTCACATCTCTTTCAATATCAGGATATAATGATAGGCAGCAGAAGCAGTCAAAACACAAATATCTGGAGGGTATTTATTTTTTATTTATTTGGTGTTGGGGATCAAACCCAGGGCTTTACACATGCTAGGCAACTAAGTCACATCCCCATCCCCTAGAGCTATATGGTTTTTAGTTCATAGTTAACCACATCTAAAAACCTTCTACATAATGAGTTTCCTATGACAATATCAAGCATTCACTCTGAGTTTTAGATTTTCACCTACCAAAATCTTCAAATGGTCAGCATAATTCCAGAGGGCACTTTAAAATTAACTTCTCAGTCTGCTGGTGGTGAAGTATGAAGCCATCAGCAGCAACACTGAAAACAGACTACCAAATTAGCCACAAACAATGGAGGACATATGGTGGCAGCATTCTAGGAGAAATATAGGATATGGAAACACTGGCACCTGATATCTGATCTGCTTAAACCGGCCTTGCTAAAGGTTTCAGTGCCATAGCAAGTCGCACAGAATTAGGCAACTGTTTCTTGACAGTTGTTTCCAGCAAAGCCGAAGGTATTAGATTCCTCCCCAACCATAGCAATGAAAAGGGAGCTGTGACTATTTATAAGTGAGGATTCAGAGATCTTATACCTAATTCACATTAATGAAGTCTCAGTCATTTGTTTGCCTCTTCATTGCAAGTCAGGGGCGCTGGGGTCTAGTTTGGTACAATAAACAGGCTGACTGGTTGTGACCATGTCATCAAGCCTCTGGGCTTTGGTTTCCTTATTTGTTAAATAAAATAAATAATCTATCTACATTCTGTGAGTTTTCAATGATTTAACTAAAAATACAACAGATTTCTCATTTTCTCAATTGTAAAGTGGGATTAATCAAACCTACAGAGTTATTCTACAGGTTAAAAATACTCTATGGGTATGAAAAGGGAAAGGTGGAGAAACCTGGTAGTCACCACTTAGCCAAGTGATCAAAGTTTGAATCACTTTGGGGTTGTGGCTCAGTGGCAAAGCACTTGCCTAACACGTGCGAGGCACTGGGTTCGATTCTCAGCACCACATATAAATAAATAAAGGTCCATTGCCAACTAAAGAAAATATTTTCAAAAAGTTTGAATCACCTATAATAAAACAATATCAAGTACCCCCAAATATAATTTGAGGAGAAGTGCACATCATATTTGTGATAGTCTTCCTCAAATTCACAGCCTCAATCTAAATCATGTGAAGAACATCAGACAAACCCACGTTGAGGGACATTTTACAAAATACCTGACAAATATTATTCAAAAGTATCAGGGTCATGAGCAACCAAATTGTCAGAGATGAGAGGTCACTAAGGAGTTTTCTCTTTGCAACTCTTATGTAAGTTTTTTATATATGTCTTAACTTACTTTCTTGTACATTTTTAAAAAGCACTCCATGAAGTGGCTAGTTCACCATCAGCATTTAATGAATGATAGGTATTGTAATAAGCAAATATGTTTCTTCTAATAGTGTTGCATCAAAGAGGGTTTTTTTTCTTGGCAGAAAAGACAGGGATAGGAGCCATTGGCCGTCACTATTGTGGTGGAATGGAAAACCATTCCAGCCACAGTTGTCATGTGTCCTTGACTGAGTTATGTTATTAAAACTAGTTCCTTGCCAGGCATGGTGGCACATGCCTGTAATCCCAATGGTTTGGAGGGCTGAAGCAGAAAGATCACAAGTTTAAGTCCAGCCTCAGCAAGTTTGCAAGATTCTAAGCAACTTTAGTGAGACCTTGTTTCAAAATGAAAAATAAAAAGACTTGGGATATAGCTTAATGCTGTGTTCAATTCCCCATACAAAAAAAAAAGGAAAAAAGTAGTTTCTTATATTTGAAGAGGTTTCTGGGAGTTGAAATATATAGCTGTTTTATGCTCATTATCTGCCTTTTGTTCATGGGCTCAGATTGGATTTCTCCATAATAGCATGAGTTCCACAGCTGTGCAGCTGAATAAAGTTTGACCTACATGTCCAAAAGGACATTTTATCCACAACGACTGATAAAGAAAAATGCATAGCCCCTTGTCCTTTATGTGCTGGGCAAAGGGCTCTGACAAGAGGCTTACCCTGTCACATACTCAATTCTAGTTATTAACAGATGCAGCTGGTTTAGACAGCTGAGGAAAGAAAGCTTAGCAGGTGTGTGGCCCAGAAACAGCTCCTCCATAGGAGCAAATCAGCCAAGAGACTGATGACATTGGCAGACCTTATGTATAAGAAATTTCTGCACTCACAGGGAAATTCATTCAGCAGATAGATAACACACATTTATTAAGGGCTTCTATATGCTTAATCCTGAGGGTGGAATGGGAACAGAGGCCCACCTTCATAGTCTTGTGAGCAAGCAGGAAGTTAAATAAGCTAAAACAATAATATGTGGGTCAGTGCTATGAATTTCAGGGTGCTGGCATGGGACCAAAATAATGATGGCGGGGAAAGGAAACTCCACCCTTGCTTTCTGAGCCATTGGTAGGCTTGAGGGTGGGCATCAATAAATTTAGGGGTTCTTTTAGCACATGTGGATAGGCAAGCCTCTGATTGGAGACACCACCACACGAACCTGGGCAGATTGCACCTAGATTCCTGTGCTGTACACAGGGAATATGTTCAGTAAATGCTCATGGAGTGAACGCTGATTTGCATCAATGAGAGATATGATTCAAATAAATGTTCACCAAAGGTCCATGTGTTAAAATCTTGGTCCCCAGGGTGTCAATACTGGGAGGTGGTAGAACCTTTAGGAGGTAGGGCCCACTGGGAGGTCCTTAGGTCACTGGGTATGAACCCTTGAAGGGAATTGTGGGACACTGGCCTATTCCTCTTCCTCTTTTGGTTCTTGGCTGGGAGGTAAGCAGTTTTGCTCTGCCACAAGTTCTTTCCAGGATGTGCTGCCATACCACAGGCCCAAAACAATGGGACCAATTGATCATGAGCTGGAATCTCCAAAATTATGAACCAAAATAAACCTTTTCTCTTAATTATCTCAGGTATTTTATTGTACTGACAGAATGCTGACCAACACAACGAGTGAAAGTGTCACTTAACCTGGCTTAACCCCAAAGAAATACTAAATTCAGGTCTTCTCTAAGACCAGCATTTACTGAGTGCTTAAAACAATCCTGGTATTTTTAATATGGTATATGTTTATACTTAAAAGAATATATATGTATGTTTGTGGCATATGTTTAATACTTAAAAGAATGACTATCACCACTCCCATTTTATAGGTGAGAAAACTGATACATAAGAATAAAGGAAGAAGGAACAAAGTTATACAGGCATAGCCACTAAGTGGCCAACCCAGACTTTGAACCTGGACAATCAGCCTCCACAGACTGTTCTACTCTATTATGCCTCTCCAAGAGTAGTAAAGATCCTTGGGCATATTCTTGGAGGGACAGAAGGATAGGCTGATGGTCCCTATAGTCCCAGACACCGGGCTTCTCAAAGCTGTAACCCAAGCCCAGAGATTATGATCCTGGTAGGACTCCCTATTTCAACTTTCACTTCCCACCTCCCAAAGCTTCTACTTTTGAATTGTTGAGACCGGTCACAGGGGAAGAGGCATGGCTGCAGTCTGGGACAAGTTCCCACTGGGCCAGACTTGGGATGTAGCCATCTCCTTTCAGCCCAGAGAGCAACTCTCATGGGCAGAAGACACAGTGAAGGCCAGGCAGGTGATTCCCTTCCCGTGCCACTTATGCTCTCATCTAAGAGCTCTGAAACCAGCTCCTTAGATATGACCTCCCAGGACTTGATGGCCAACCTGGCTTAGTATCTATTTCTGTCTCAAATGCCTATGGTGGCATGGCTGAATAGTCAATATATAATCTACTCAGAAGCACTTTTTATAGCAGATTTCACCCCAGTGTTTACTTTGGGGATAGGGAGACAAGAGATACCTGAGGACTCTGCTGAGTAGCATTTTCTACCTAGTCAGTTCCACTCAGCGCTGACACCAGAACACTCTAGAAGAGATGCCAAGTTCAATACTGAAAAATGCTCTGATATCCTAGAGTTTTAGGAATTAAAAATCATGTTCTCTAAAGTGCACAGAATATTCCCCTAGAATTCAGTGTCTCACATTGTGCTAGTTTTTACGGTTTTCCATTGATTTGTGGCCATTTGTTTGATGGTCTGAGAACTATTTAATAGCACATAAGCAGGTCTTTGCTGATTTTCAATGTTCACCTCACTCACATATTCTCCTTTAATTTCCTGACAACAGCAGCACCTAATGCAACTTGAAATCTCTCCAACCAGGACCTTTTCCCTTTACCGTGCAGGCCAGCACTAGCCTGTCCTCTCATACTCACCATCTTTCTTCACATCTATTTTTAGTTTTCCTGGCTTAAGCTTCTTCAGGCCACTGAAACACAACCCTCATTCTCTTTCTCTCCCTCTGGCATGCATGCTGCTGGTAGGAGCCCCCAGGTAAAAATTGCCCAGAACTCCTTCCTCAGGAAAACTTATGGTTTCAGGATCACAGCTCAGTTTTTTAAACTGGACCTAAGTCGGGTGAACTTCTGATGGATTTTAAACTTGGAATTGGATGTGGATACTTTTCTCTCAGATGACAGGATCACTCCATCTTCCCCTTTGCAGTTGACTTCTTTCTTTGAAGGTAGCTATCTCTTGTTTTCTTTAAAAAGCGCTTCCTTCCGAAGTTGCCTGCCATGCCGACTGTCATTAGTCCAACTGTGGCCCCACGGACAGGGGCCGAGCCCAGGTCCCCAGGGCCAGTTCCCCACCTCGCCCAGGGCAAGACCACAGAGGCTGGGGGTGGACACCCAAGTGGTATCTATTCAGCCATCATCAGTCGCAATTTTCCTATTATTGGAGTGAAAGAGAAGACATTTGAGCAACTTCGCAAGAAATGCCTAGAGAAGAAAGTTCTTTTTCTGGATCCCGAGTTCCCACCAGATGAGACCTCTCTGTTTTATAGCCAGAAGTTCCCCATCCAGTTCGTCTGGAAGAGACCCCCGGTGAGTAGCTAACTGGTTGCTGGTCAAGGTTTTTCCCTCAGCGAGGTCCTCCCACTCGGGTCCTCCCACTCCGATCCTCCCACTCCGATCCTCCCACTCCGCACCTCCCGAAGTTCAGCTGTGCACATGGGCACTGGCGGACGGATCCTGGCAGCAGCTCTGCGGGGCTCTGCCCTCATGTGTGAAGCAGGGAGGAGAGGGACAAGTCTTAGATAATTCTCCAAACCGAGAGTGGGAGGCAGGCCTGCTGCTTGTTCCCTCTTTCTCTCTCTCTCTCACTCTGAAGAAAAAAAAAAAAATCTTGCTTTTTATGAAAGTGATTGGAACTCAGTTTAGTTCATCCTACAAAAATAAATCTCCCTTCTCCAGAATAAATTCCACACAGCCCAGATCTACCTTCTCTGTTTAAATAACTTTGTAAGATTCCTTCCCCTTCTCAAGCTAAAATCAGGATGTTTATTCTTCGTTTTGCCAGTGGCCATGAATTTCTGAAACACAGAAGCCCTGAAAAGAGGAGAGTGGCAGACTGCTTTTTTCAAGCATGAAATGTTAGGTTCAGAGGAATCCTAGCCATCATTTTTGTCTGTATATCTCACCTCACAAATGAGGATATCAAGGCATACAGAGTGAAATATATCCATAGAGCATATGACAAACCTGGATAAAAACACCTACTCCCTTAGGGAACACTTCCAGCCTCTGGGTTTCATTTACAGTGATCTACCAAAAGGAAAATTATGTTCTCCTGGCCCCCTTCTCTGATCATTCCTCCAGTATGACTCTTGTTCTTAATTCAAGAAACATTTTGATCAAGAAGTAATCACCACCAACAAAAAGGAGAAATGTTTATTGAGCATCTACTACTGCTGGACACTGGGCAAGTAACTAGGAAGATAGCAGTAAATAAGAGACAAAAATTTATTCTTTCTTGGAGCCTAAAGTCCTGAGGGGAAGATGGGCATTGAATGATAGTGACTGTCTCATTGATTGTCAGGAATCAGTGTTCAGGTCAGTATGGGATCAGGTGGCAAGGACAGCTAACTCAGTCTGGGAAGAGAAACCCTCCATGAGGAAATGATGTTAGGCTGAACCCCAATGCCATTCCTTAATCATGTTTTTCTTTATGAACCTGAGTTGTACTACCCAACAACCCTGTATATGCCACAGGGCTCCTTTCCTCTCCTGATAGTCCTTTGCTAAGGCCCTTGACTGTCCTGAGGGCCCTTGCTTTAGAAAAGATCTTCTCTCACACACACACAACTCCTCCCTGCTGCCAGGGCTTGAACATGTCACACTCCTGCTAAAATATCTTCACTGACACACCCTAGTCCCCTCTCCCCAATGCCTTCAGGATAAGTCCAAACATTTGCAGGGGTGGGGTACCGGGTTGAACTCAGGGGCACTCCACCACTGAGCCACATCCCCAGACCTATTTTGTATTTTATTTAGAGACAGGATCTCACCAAGTTGCTTAGCACCTCGCTTTTGCTGAGGCTGGCTTTGAACTCGTGATCTTTCTGCCTCAGCCTCCTGAGCCACTGGGATTATAGGCGTGCGCCACCATGCTTGACTGAGTCCAAACTTCTTAACTGAGATGTTGGTTGGCCCTTCTCAAGCTGGCCCTGCCCACAGCCAGACTCATCTTCACTTTCCTCCCCCTGGGACCCTGACACACCAGCAGAGTTGAATGTCCAACTGCTCCATTGCCCCAGGTCTTCTCACCCTCCTGGAGGGTGTCCTCTGCCTAGAATGCCCTTCTTGTTTTTATCTGGTTAGTTCCTCCTCACTTTCTCTCCCAAACTGTTCAAAGGTGACTTTCTCCTGAGAGCATGGGCCTTTTCTGTTCATCTTTAGATGCCCTTAACCAGCATGGCCCAGTCCCACAGTGGTACACAGCTGAACCTGGTGAATGAAAACCCACATCTGAAGGTATTGATCACCAAGACATAGCCCTAATTTCCAAGGCACGGAGCTCCCAAAAGCCTTTTCTAATACCACTGCAGAGGACAGGGGACCAAAACCTACAAATAGTTTTTTACTGAAGTTGCTGGTAGACTTGAGTCTTAAAAGAATTAAAAATTAATAAAAAATGTTTAAAGGGTCTCTTATGCTCTGGGCACTACATTGGTCCTGAAATTTCCCCTGTTGGGGTCAGTATGTGAAATGATGTGCACCAGGAGACCTGGCTGTTTCAGAGTGTTCTTCCACTACCACCATCACCAACAACATGATCCTGAATTTTCTACTGTTTGAGTTACTACAGAAGCAGATAGCAAAGACCAGTGTTGAATAAAATGCCTATATGTCCTGCTGGGTTTAAGATCAAGGGAACAGGTCTGGAAATATGGCTCAGTTGGTAGAGCGCCTGCCTCACAAGTACAAGGCCCTGGGTTCAATCCCTAACACCACCACCAAAAAAAAAAAAAAAAAAAAGATCAGGGGAACATTGCCTTTGGTTCATTAGCATAAATTAGAAAATAGTGTTAAAGATAGTCAGAGTTGGAATGGATCTTGGAGATGTTGCCAGATATAGTCCCTGTTCATTTTATGGGTAAAATGATTAAGGTCCAGAAAGGGTAAATGAGTTATTTACAGTCATTGAATTGAAGTTGAAATGAAAAATTTCAGTGTGGGTTAAAATTTAAAAACTGAAGTGACTCCAGAACTTTCTGAAATGTAAATCCCTTCTTGGAAACATCAGTTTTTCCATGTGGGGTGTAGTGACCTCTGTCAGACCTGAGCAGTCTAAAAGGAGACTCTGTCCTATGGGGAAAAGTACCAGGAAAGTGAATTGAGGCCTCAACATCACCCACAGCTCTCTGGTGTTTGCCTTCCCTTCTACCTGCTACTAGTACTACAATCCCATATCCAAACCTAATTCTTTTTTTTTTTTTAACACAATGTAGATTCACACGATTCATGTAATCTTACATATGCATAGGGTAATACTGTCTGTCTCTGTCTACTCTTTCCTTCCCCCACCCCTTTTCGTCCCCTTTTCCTCTACACCATCCAAAGTTCCTCCTTTTCCTCTACGCCATCCAAAGTTCCTCATGTCTTCTCTTGTAGCCCCCTCCTCCCCATGATGTATCATCATCCACTTATCAGAAAAAACATTCGGCCTTTGGTTTTTTGGGCTTGGCTTATTTCACTTAGCATGATATTCTCCAACTCCACCCATTTACCAGCAAATGCCATAATTTTATTCTTCTTTATGACTGAGTAATATTCCATTGTGTATACCACAGTTTCTTTATCCATTCATCAACTGAAGGGCATTTAGGTTGGTTCCACAATCTAGCTATTGTGAATTGAGCATTGATGTGGCTGCATCACTGTACTTTGCTAATTTTAAGTCCTTTGGGTATAAACCCAGGAGTAGGATAGCTGGGTCAAATGGTGGGTCCATTCCAAGTTTTCTGAGGAATCTCCATACTGCTTTCCAGAGTGGCTGCACCAATTTGCAACTCTATTGGCAATGTATGAGTGTGCCTTTTTCCCCACATCCATTGCAACATTTATTATTGCTTGTGTTCTTGATAATGGCCATCCTAATTGGAGTTAGATGAAATCTTAGGGTGGTTTTAATTTGCATTTCTCTAATTACTAGAGATGATGGGCACTTTTTCATATATTTGTTGATCGCCTGTATGTCTTCTGTGAAGTGTCTGCCTAGTCTCTTAGCCCATTAATTGATTGGGTTCTCTGTATTTTTGGTGTAAAGTTTTTCAAGTTCTTTATAAATTTTGGAGATCAGTGCTCTGTCTGAAGTGTGTGTGGAAAAGATTTTCTCCCACTCTGTAGGCTCTCTCTTCACATTATTGATTATTTCCTTCAATGCTAAAAAGCTTTTTAGTTTGAATCCATCCCAATTATTGATTCTTGTTTTTATTTCTTGTGCTCTGGGGGTCATGTTAAGGAAGTGTGGTCCTAAGCCAACATGGTGAAGATTTGGGCCTACTTTTTCTTCTATTTGATGAAGGGTCTCAGGTCTGATTCCTAGATCCTTGATCCATTTTGAGTCGAGCTTTTTGTTTTTGTTTTTGTTTTTGTTTTTTGCAGTGCTGGGGATTGAACCCAGGGCCTTGTGCTTGTGAGGCAGGCACTCTACCAACTGTGCTACATCCCCAGCCCTTGGGTTGAATTTTGTACAGGTGAGAGATAGGGGTTTAATTTCATTTTATTGCATATGGATTTCCAGTTTTCCCAGCACCATTTGTTGAAGAGGCTGTCTTTCCTGCATTGCATGTTTTTGGCACCTTTGTCTTGTATGAGATAACTGTACTTATGTGGGTTTGTCTGTGTCTTCTCTTCTGTACCATTGGTCTAGCTGTCTCTTTTGGTGCCAATCCCATGCTGTTTTTACTATTGCTCTGTAGTACAGTTTAAGGTCTGGTATTGTGACACCTCCTGCATCACTCTTCCTGCCCAGGATTGCTTTGGCTATTCTGGGGCTTATACCTGTTCTTCCTCACTCCTTCAGCCAGCTAGTTCCCTCTGCTAACACCTGTCTTTTTGCCAATCAGTAACCCCTTAATACTCCAAACAACTGACCTTATTTCTTTTTTCATACCCCCAAATCTCTTAAATCAGACTCCTTTTAAGGTTAGAATTTAGGAAGGTTTTCCAAGCTACAACTCACCATAAACCACATTTTGCCCAATTGTGAAGCTTTTGATGCTAAATATCTCTGTTTGTGTTTGTGTGTGTATGTGTTTTACTGGAGATTGAACCCAGGAATGTTTGACCGCTGAGCTACATCCCCAGCCCTTTTTTAAAATTTATTTATTTACTTACTTACTTATTTATTTGTTTTTAATTTTATTTTTGAGACAGGTTTCACTAAGTTACTGAGGGTCTTGCTAAATTGTTGAGGCTGGCCTCAAACTTGCAATTCTCCTGCCTCAGCCTCCTGAGTCTCTGGAGTTACAAGTGTGTGCCACCATACCCAGATTCAATGCTAGCATTTTCTTGATCTTTACAGTGTCCACAGAGTTATAAGCACCTGCATCCCAGCTAAATTCAATGGAAGTAGTCTTTCTAATATAAGATGCATCATGATTTCAGAGATGTGATGGGAAAATGTGAAATGTGAGGGGAAATAACAACCTGGAGTAGAAAAACTAAGACAAAGATCCCTTTCTCCCTTAACTCTGCCCTCCCCATCTTACTTTTCCCATTCAATTTCTTTCTTCCATGCTGCCTGTCAGCATGGACCCAACCACACCAGCTGGCTTTTGCTGCCTTCTGTATGACCCCTTCTGTTGGACCCCCTCCATCTGGATCTTCAGGCAGTACCAACTTCTCCCTGATCCCAGGACTATTACCCTGGGGGTTGGGGTTGGGGGTTGATATTATTATACTTTGATGTTAGGTCTCATTACTACCACCATACTGCGACAGAATTTCCTTTGATTCTTTAGACATATTTAGCCAAATGTGCCTACTCTCTAAATTCTTAACATGGCAGAAACATTCTACTTCTTTCTTTAAGAGCAAAAGGGAAGGGGCGGGGGATGTAGCTCAGTGATTAAGCACCCCTGGGTTCAATCTCCCTGGTACCAAAAAATAAAAAAAGTAAAAAGAGCAAAAGGGATTTTTCCTATAAGGGAAAATTAGAAGAATTCTTTTAATTATACAAAGAGTACTTTCTCCAGGATGGAGAGATATGAATTTTTTCTAGGGGAACAAAAAAAGGGCAAATGGTCACCCACCCCATGCTGGCCCTCTCCTGCCTGCCCCTCACAGACATCTCTGCTGACTGACTTGTGATAGACCTGAGGCAGGTAACTTTTTGTTACAGAGCAGAGATTTACTCTGAATCTTGATTTACACAAGCAGGACTGAGCTAATGTGCCTGGAAGTCAGGGTGTAGAAAGCACAGAAGTGTGGAAAGAGAAAGAAGCAAAAAGAAGAAAACTTCCAGGAGCTCCCTGAGATCTGGAGGGAAGAAGGCAGGAAGCTCTGCTCTCTTGCAGGCTGTGAAGTTGGGGTTCAGGACATGTTTAAATTTTCAAAGAAGCCCAGGGCCCCTGCTAATACGTGGGAAGCATTCTGTTTAAGAGAAGTTGACACTTGTTTTGCTGTTTTTGTCCAATTTTGTTCAAGTTTAAATAATCACAGTAAGAATGTTTAGCAAGGTATTCTATACTCCACAGTAACAACCATATAGTATAAAAACTGCTATTAATTCTTTTCTTTTTTTGGTACTGGAATTGAACCCAGTGGGTGCTTAACCACTGAGCCACATCCACAGCCCTTTTGGTATTTTATTTAGAGACAGGGTCTTGCTGAGTTGCTTAGGCCCTTGCTAAGTTGCTGAGGCTGGCTTTGAACTTTCTATCCTCCTGCCCCAGCCTCCTGAGCTGCTGGGATTACAGGCTTGCACCACCACGTCTGGCCTACTATTAATTCTTATAGATCATAATAGCAAACTATCTAGGAGCTACTGCTTTCAGCAATTCTAGAAAATTGGCTTTCTTTCCTGATGTGGAGGTTTTGAAGGGAAAAGGATGCCCCCTCTCCTTCAGTAACCTTTAACTTCTTAATTTTCACCATTGGAAAGGTCATCTTTATTTCTAGCCAGAGCTCTTCAGATTGCAACTGGCTCAGAGCCAGAAGACAGTGCAAGAGAATCAGCTGATTTCTGTATATAGTAATCCCCCTTGTTCGTGAATTATGTCATCCGTTCTGTAGTTACTTCAGATCAAATAGTCACAAAACTCCTCTAACTATACCCCAGAGGTATGCTTTATCCAGCACTGGGGATATTATTGCTATGATCTATACAATCAATGCTCATTATTTGCAGATTCTGTATTTGCAATCCACCTGCCCAATAAAATTCATTTGTAACCCCAAAATCAGTAGTGGAAGTGCTTCTGTGGTAATTTGTGGAGTTGCTCAGAGCTGTGGAAAATTCTAAGCACTCTACACACTTGGCCATCACATCAGATGGAAGCTTTCTGCCAACATGGGAAGGTCTCCTGCTGTCATGAGTGTGCCCCATTGCCTCTAACATGAACCTATCTTGTGGAGATTCCCAGTCAGAGGAATCACTTGCCCTGTGTTACTCAATGCTGAAAAGAAGAAATCCTAGGTTGGCTCTAAATAGCAATATTCCATGCCAATGAGAGATGAGAGAGAGGGAGCTGAACTGCAGAGAAACCTAGTCTGTGTGCCAGGAATCCTCCAATCCTAGGGCCTGGGGCCCAATCACTGCTTCTTCTCCCAGGGAAACCATTAATCTCAGTGAAGCTGGCTTGGCAAAAAGGTCTGCTTATGATCTGCTTTAACCTGTCGCCCTCTGTTAGTTGAAAAAGAAGGCAGATCACTGTACTACACAGAGAAGAAGAACTGGGGCATTGTGCAGGGAGTTAGGACAGATTTAAAACAGTCAGACCCAGTCTAAACACTGGCTCTGCCACTACTCAGTCACATAAATGTTCCAAGTTTCATTTTTCCCTCCTATAGTAGAAAAAAGGAAATCCTCATCTTTCACATGTTTTGAGTTGGCATCCATAAAGTCCTAGGTGCTCAAGGTAAGGTAGCAACTACCACCAGCACAGACAGCCCAGGGTTGAAGGACAAGCTAATTTAAAGTCAGACAAACCAAAGGCAAATTCCAGCCCCACCACTTAACCCTGACCTCGGCTAAGCTACTGACCTGTCCTAGGGCTCAGTTTTTCCATCTGTGAAAAGCAAATGAAAATTCCCACCTTCATAGGGTTGTTGTGGGAATTAAATGAGATACTCTAAACATGACATACTTAGCATAATGAATCAATAAGTGGTGATGATGTAATGAATAGGCAAAATGAGGTATCCAGTTGAGAGCCAGCCTTTGCTCTTCTCAACAGAGATCATGATAGTGCCATTCCAGGGATAGTTGGGGGGAGGGGTACAGTGAAAGTGTGAAAGTGACAATTCTCTAAACTTTAGAACTGTCTCCTTATATTCCAGAAAACAGCAGCTCCTCCTGAGGGTCATATAGGGACATATCTCTAGACACCATGATGAACAAGCTGAAATGACTCAGCTGTATAGAGGAAAATGGGAGGTGGGCAGAAATGACCAAAGAGCATAGGAAAATACGCATTTTCCTCGTTATAAACAGGCACATGTATCTTTTGTCTATTTATAAAATAGACAAAATATTTATAAAATAAAATGTCTTTTATTTTAATAGAGCCATTTGTCCATTTTTTAAAACACACTGTATCTTGGTTTGCTAATCTTTTGTTTAGGTTTCTGTATCTATGCTTATTAGTGAGATTAGCTTCTTTTTTCCTTTCCTTGTGCTGTCCAATTTGGCATCAAGCTTATACTAGTCTCATAAAATGAGTGGAGAACGTTCTTTCTTCCATTCTCTGGAAAAGATTGTATGAGATTAAAACTAAAGGTTCCTTATATATTTGATAGAGTATTGCCAGTGTTTTCTTTAAAGGTAATTTTCAAATCTACTGATATAATCTCTTTAATAATCGTGGATCATATGAAATTGTTTTCTTCTTGAGTCATTGGTGATTTTAATTTTTCTAGGAATTTGTAGAGATACTCTCTAATAAAGCTTTGGGGTTTTTGTTTTGTTTAAAACTCAATTTTGTTAATATTAAAGTAGGTACACAATTTTTAGGGCACATTTTTATGTGAAATATGTTCTTATTCTCTTACTTTTAACATGTTTGTCTTCTAATTCCTTGGGTATGTTTCTTATTAATTGCTTAAAATTATCTTTAAAAATCCAGTCTGAAACCTTTGTCTTTTCACTGGAGATTTTAATTCATTTAAATTGATTATGAATGTTGATATATTTTGAATTTTTTCTGTCATCTAAACATCTGCTTCTTATGTGGATTTCTTTTTTTATATTTTCTTAGTTGCAGATGAACACAATACCTTTATTTTATGTATTGATTTCCATGCGGTGCTGAGGATTGAACATCAGGGCCTCACACATACCAGGCAAGTGCTCCACCACTGAGCCACAACCCCAGCCCCATGGATTTCTTTTTAACTGTTCCCTTTTTTAATCTTCCCATCCTCTTTTTTCCCTAGTTGTTGATGGACCTTTATTTAATTAATTTATTTACATGCATTGCTGAGAATTGAACCCAGTGCCTCACACATGCTAGGCAAGTGTTCTACCACTGAGCTACAACCCCAGCCCCTTCCTATCCTTTTTTTAAAATTCAGTATGTTTTTTCTCTCATTCTTTTTTTTTTCTAATTTCAAATTTATGGTTTTTTCAGTGGTGTCCCTAAAAGTGTTACCATGCATACTTTGTCTTAACAAAGTCTGAAACCAATCAATAACTGCATTCTCCTAAGTAGCATGAGGACCACAGACCACTTTAAGTGCTATGCTCCTGAGTAACATGCCGTTGCTGTGCAGCATTTTAGTTCTATCTTGACTTTCCAACCTTGAACATGAGAAATTGTAATTTTTAATCCAGTCAATATTTGCTTAGTTTTATATGTTTACTAATTTCTTTGCTTACCATTCCTTCTTGTGTCTTAGAATTTCCTTTCCAGAATAATTTTCCTTTTTCCTTTTTAAAAATTAGTGTATTTTAATTATACAGAATAATGGGTTTCAGACTGGGACTGTAGCTCAATGGCAGAGCCCTTACCTAGCACATGTGAGGCACTGGCTTCGATCCTCAACACCACATAAAAACAAACAAATAGAATATAAAGTCAAGCTGTCCATCTACAACTACAAATTTTTTTTTAAATAATGGGTTTCATTGTGGCATATTTTACATGCAAATAACATGCTTTGATCATATCCACCCCTATGCCCTTCCTTTGCCCTCCCCTCTCCCTTCCCTTTGATCCTCTTCCTCTCTCTAGTTTGTCTCCCTGTTGCTTTCATGCTTTCCTAGATTCCACACATGAGGCAAAGATCTTCTCTCTATGGTGTTCTACAATGCCACTATGTTGCATTCAAACATATTTCTTTATATCTTTCCTGCTTAAGATTAATTGCCATACCTGAATCTGAAGATCGGAATCACTAACCAGTTCTAAAAAGCTCCTAGATTGTTATTGTCTGCATACTTCCTATTATCGTCTTCTGGAACTCAAATTAGATGCAAAGCTGAATTTGCCTTTCTCTATCCTGCATATATCTTAATGACACCATCTTCTCCTCCTTTTTTTCAGTTTCCTATTTCTTCCATTGTGTATGTGGTATTCTAGGTGATTTCTTCTGATCTAGCTTCTGATACATTAATTCTTACTTCAACAGCACCTGATCCAGCTATTTAATTGTTGAATTTTAATACCTGAGCCTTAATTGGATTCTGGTTCAAAAAAACAAAGCAGTCGGGCACGGTGGTGCACGCCTGTGATGCCAGCACTTGGGAGGTTGAGGCAGGAGGATCGCAAGCTCAAAGCCAGCCTCAGCAACTTAGCGAGGCCCTAAGCAACTCAGTGAGACCCTGTCTCTAAATAAAATACAAAATAGGGCTGGGGATGTGGCTCAGTGGTGGAGTGCCCCTGGGTTCAATCCCCAGTACCGCCCCCCCCCCCAAAAAAAAAACAAAACAGACCAGGCACAGTGTAAACCCAGAGACTCAGGATGAGATGAGAGGACTGCAGACTCAAAACCAGCCTCAGCAATTTATGAAAGCCCTAAGCAATTTATTGAGACCCTGTCTCAAAATAAAAAATAAAATGGGCTACGGATGTAGCTCAGTGGTTAAGTGCTCCTGGGTTCAATCCCTGGTACCAAAAACAAACAAACAAAAGCAGACCAGGGACAGTGGCACACACCTGTAATCCCAGAGACTTAAGAGGCTAAGACTGGAGGACTGCAAGTTTGAGGTCAGCCTCAGCAATTTAGTGAGACCCTGTCTCAAAAATAATTTTTTTAAGGGCTAAGGATGTAGCACAATGGTATAGGGACCCTGGGTTCAATCCCCAGTAACATACACACACAAAAATAATTCCTAAAAACCAATTTTAAAACTGGGCAAACTGGTCACAGTGCCACATACCTATAATCCCAGTGATTTGGGAGTCTAAGGCAGGAGGATCACAAGTTCAAGGCCAGCCTCAGCAACTCAAAATAAAAAATAAAAAGGACTGGGAATGTAGCTCAGTGGTAGAGTGACCCTGGGGGTTCAGTTCTCAGGAGCAGGGGGTAATAAAAGTCACTGAGGGCGGGGTGCAGTGGCACATACCTGTAATCCCAGCAGCTTGGGAGGCTGAGGCAGGAGGATAGCAAGTTCAAAGCCAGCCTCAGCAACTTAGCAAGTCCCTAAGCAACTCAGTGAAATGCCGTCTCTAATAAATTACAAAAAGGGTTGGGATGTGGTTCAGTGTTTAGTGCCCCTGAGTTCAATCCTCGGTACCAAAAAAAAAAAAAAAAAAAGCACTGAGGGAATGACTGAAGAAATTAACAAATGGATTTTGATTTATCTTGGAAAATATCACAGAATGATTTTAACTTTCTTAGTGGTAATGGTATTGTGGTTAGTAGGAGGATATGCTTGTCCTAAGGAGATGCCTGCTGTATCCTAAGTATAATCCTAAGTATTTATAGATGACTGCAGTTTTCTTTCATATGGTTCAGCAAAAGAAACAAAATCTGTAAATACAAATACATAGGTAGGCAAACAAAGCTGGCAAAATGTTAACAACTATTGACCTTAGAAACTGCAGTAGCTGAAATCTAAAATTAGAATTAAATGTGACTTCCTCTGGGAAGAGGGATTTGGCAATGGAAAGAATAAGGGCAAAAGATTGCTAGTCCTCTGTGTTCTTCTTATATTATCATTTGATTACTTAAAATTCTGTTCATATATAAATTGAAAAAATTTGTTTTTTATTTAGTTTTGTTTTTGCAGCACTTGGGATCAAACCCAGAGCTTTGTACATGCAAGGCAAGCTCTCTACTGCTGAGCTATATCCCCAGTCCTAAAAATTAAATTGTTTCTTAAAAGAATTCACCTACAAATTATTTTGAGCTATTACACAGTCCCCTGTAATGCTAAAATCATGGTTTCAAACTTCAGAGGACACAAGAATCTCCTAATGAGCCTATTTAAAATGCAAAGTCTCAGATCCCTACCTGAATACCTGAGTTATCTGAATTCTGAGGATGGGCCCTGAGAATCATTTTAAAATGGGCATATTAAAATGGCATCACAAGTGATTCTGATGCTGGTAGTTCAAAGACCACAAGTTGAGAAGCACAGAGCAGAGGAAGGCAATGGGGATCAATGAACATACAGGGAGGCTGGGCACCATCCAATGGGCATCCTGCCAGGCCTAAGTTTCCACCCTGCTCTCACATTAGCATTGCCCATTTAAGCATGATGAAAACTTAGAAAAAGCCAAGCTTTTTGAGAATATAATTCCAACACATTTATCTTCCTTCCCCTTCCACTACGTTCTTGCCCCACAGGTCCTGAACTTAAATTTGCATTGTGGATGTCTGTTCTCTGCCACTGGGTCTACTCTGACAGAGACTTTCATCTGAGGTCCAGTTGCCTCCCCTCTGGATCCTTCTCACAGATTAGAGTCCCTAAATGACTAGTCAAGGTCTTTGGGAGTGGGGTGGGGCAGGCACATCAGGAGAATGGAGGCTTCATTACCCTCAGACAATGGCTTGAAGCAGATTCCTCCTATGCATTCAGCAGCCTGTATAGGATTAGTGTATACAGCATGTTTAGAAGGCCCCATGCTATATCCCATTGACCGCCAGTGTCAAAGGCATGAATGCCTTTTGCTGAGGCAGGGTAAGCCTCTCTGTAACTATATTTTCTTTTTTTAAAGAAAGAGTCTCAGTAAGGCTGTTGGAGATGCCCATAAGGTCTACAAGCCATTGTGGTCTGTCCTGGGGCCATCTCTGGCTCTCTCTCTCCCCTCCCTGGCTCCCTCTCTGATTCGCATGGTGTTGCCCCTAGACCGTGGGCTCAGGGGCCTCCAGCCAAAGCTGCTGACTCTGATCACGGCCTTTCTCTGGGCTGTGTTCATTTGCATCGCGCTGCTGAGGGTGGAGGAGCTATATAGGCTCTGGGCCATTCACGAGAGGATTAGGCCTGGGCTGAGGGTGCAGCAGGAGAGAGGCTGCAGTGAAGGCCCTGCTCCACTCCCTGAGCGGTCACCATGCCTTACCTACTGCCAGGATTCTTCTGTGATCGCGTGATCCGAGAAAGGGACAGGAGAAATGGCGAGGGCACAGTCGCACAGCCCCTCAAATATGAGGGGCAGGATTTTGTCGTTCTCAAACAACGGTGCCTGGCTCAGAAGTGCCTCTTTGAAGACCGTGTCTTCCCAGCAGGTGTACAGGCTCTGGGCTCTCATGAGCTGAGCCAGAAAACCAAGATGAAGGCCATCATGTGGAAAAGGCCAAAGGTAGGGATGAAAGGGACATAGATTCAGGAGACAGCTCTTGGGGAACAGGAGGTCAAGTAGTTCAAAACCTGAGGCCATGGACCCCAAGCCCGTCTGAGCAAGTGGCTTATGAAGGTTCTTACCTGTGTGCCCCCAAATACCCTCCTGCGTCCTCTGAAACTAGAAGTGTTATTTTCTAACATTACAAGTGTTATTTCTTGAACTAGAGATTATTATAATACTTCATAGGTTCCCGAGACTGTAAATATTTTTTTAATTTTTAATTAAAAAAAATTTTTTTTTGAGATTATAAATATTTTTTAAGACAGCTAATACACTGTTTTAAATTTACAGTAAGATTAGAAGCTATAATTGACAATCTGGCTCTTCTGGAGAGCAGGAGTTCAGGGCTGGGAGAGTTGGAGTGGTTAAGAGTACTGAGGCTCAACAGCTTCAGGGAGAGTTCCTCGCAAGGTTTTGAACACAAAAGACATGGGAGGCTGCAGACTGGCCTTCTTTAACTTTTCATCTAAGCCTGGCTCATTAGTGAGGTGTCACTTCTGTTTAAACAGAAAGATCCATGCTGACCAGCTAGACTCCTTCCACGGTGAAGCAGTTTTCTCCTGGCTACCCTATTGTGGGGCAACCGAAGAGCCCATCTGTGTCAGCAGAAGTAGTTCAAAGTGCTTAGGGACATAGAGGGCAAAGCCCTTCTTCCTGCAAGGAGGTGCCTAACATCCCTGAAGGGTTCCTGCATTTAGAAGCAGGCAAAGAAGTCTAAGCCAGGGGGCTCTAAGGCAGTATGTGTGTGCAGCCCAGCAGATGAATTCATTTGAGCGTATGAAAAAAGTAATTGACATATTTTAACGTCTTATTAAAATAAACTTTAAATTTTTGAACAGTTTTAGACTTGCAGAAAAATTGCAGAGAAAGTACAGATACAGTATTCCCAAATACAGTATTCCTCCTTATCTTCAGTTTTGCTTTCTGTGATTTCAGTTACCTGTAGTCAAATGTGGTCTGAAACTATTAAGTGAAAAATTCCAGAAATAAACAATTCTTAAGTTAAATAACTTTCGTTACAGTATATTGTTATAATTATTGTTTTATTGTTATTGTTGTTATTCTCTTAAGTACCCACTTTATAAATTAAACTTTATCATAGTCATGTATGTATAGGGAAAAACAGTCTACTTAGGGTTTGGTACTATCCACAGTTTTGAGTGTACACTCAGGGTCTTGGAAGATAGTTTCTGTGGAGAAGCAAAGGCCACTGTACCTTGTACCCAGTTTTCTCTATTATTGACAGAGTAGCATGGTACATTCATTACAGTTAATAGAACAATAGTGACACTTTGTTAGAACTGAAGACTATGCTTTGTTCAGATTTCCTTAGTTCTTGCATGCTTTTTTCTATTCAGAGATTCCACCCAAGACACATTATATTTGGTTGTGCTGTCTCCTTAGTTCCTCTTGTCTGTCACAATCTCTCAAGCTCACTTTGTTTCTGTATCTTCATAATTTTAAAGAGTACTGGTCAGGTATTGTGTAAAATACCCATCAACTGACATTTCTCTGTTCTTTTTCTCCTGATTAGACTTATGGGTTTGTGGGAGGAGGTCCATGGAGGTAAAGTGCTATTCTCATCTCATTTGGTATCTATCAAGGGCACAGACTATGAACACATCTCATCACTGTTGATGTTGAGCTTTAACTTGACTGAAATAGTTTGTCATCTTTCTCTAGTGTAAAGCTCCTATTCCCCCCCCTTTTCCCTTACTATACTCTTCAGAAACAAGACCCTAAGCATAAAGCCACACTTAACAAATGGGAGTTATGCTCCACCTGCTTGAGAAATGAGAGTTATTGGGAATAACTCTGCATGAGAGCTTTGTCTGTTCTCTCCATTAACTTGTTCTATCACTTGTTTTTATCAGTTTGGACTCATGGATATTTATTTTTCCTTTTGGATTATAATCCAATACTGCCTTATTTTGTTGCTCATTGTTCCAGCTGTGATCACTGGGAGTTCTCAGTTGGCTCCTATTGTGCAGTTTTATTCTTGAGCACTTGCCACTACAAGATACTCCAGGCTCATCTAGTTTATTTCCTGCCCCAATCTTAAATCAGTCATTTCTCCCAGGAACACTGGTATCTTTTATTGGAAAATGGTATTAGAGACCAGGATCTGGTTGCTAGTTCTGCTCATTGCTGCTGACCCTCAGCTGATAGAGAAAAATGAGATCTCATGCATGTACTCATACATAGACACTTAGCTATAAATATTTTACTGTATAACCATCTGTGTCTATATGAAGCTAAACATGAGTTCATACCAACTTACACCTAATGTGTGTAACATAAATGGAATTGTTTCAAATTGCAAATTACAATTGCTTATTGCTGGTATATAGGAAAGCCATTGATGTTCATAGGCTAACTTTATATCCTTCACCCAGGCTACACTTGCTTATTAGTCCTCAGTAGGTTTTCTTTTTTTTTTTTGGAACCAGGGATTGAACTCAGGGACACTCGGCCACTGAGCCACATCCCCAGCCCTATTTTGTATTTTATTTAGAGACAGGGTCTCACTGAGTTGCTTAGGGCCTTGCTAAGTTGTTGAGGCTGGCTTTGAACTTGTGATCCTCCTGACTCAGCCTCCCTAGTTGCTTGGATTACAGGCGTGTGCCACCATGCCCGGCTGGTTTTCTTTTGTTGTTGTTGTTGTTGTTGTTGTTTGTCATCATTTGGGATATTTTATATAGACAATGGAATCTGTGAATAAAGACAGTTTATTTTTTATTTTATTCTGTGTATTTTCATTTCCTTTTCTTATTGCATTAGTTAGAATATCTAGTATGATGTTGAACAGGAGTGGTAAAAGGGGACATCTTGCTTTGCTCCTGATCTTAGGGGGAAAGCATCTAATTTCTCACTTTCAGTATGAGGTTTTAGTTGATCTTCGCAAAAGTGGATGTTCTTTGCCAAGTCATGGAAGCTATCTATTCCTACTTGGGTAAGAGTGGTGAGTTTTTGATTTTAAATGAGTGTTGAAGTTTGTCAAATATTTTTTCTACATCAATAAATATGATCATAGGACTTTTTCTTCTTAGCTTGTTGATGTGGTATATTATATTGAGTTTTGAATATTAAAATCAGCCATGCAATAACTAGGATAAATCCTACTTAAGGCATCTAACTCTGTTTATGTCTTGTTATATTTGAGTTGCTAATATTTGATGAAGATATTTTTATATGTTCATACCACATATTGGTCTGTAGTTTTTCTTTTTTTGCGATATCTCTTTCTGGCTTGGGCATTAAGGTAATGCTGGCTTCATCAAATGAACCATAAAAAATGATCCCTCTGTTTCTGTTTTTATGGAAAATATTGTGGAGAATTGATACCATTTCTTCCTTAAATATCTGGTAGAATTCACCAGTGAAGCCATCTAGTTCTGGTGCTTTTCATTTTGGGGAGTTATTAGTTAATGACCCTTTGAGAGGTATACTACCCCTATTCAGATTATCTATTTCTCCTTTTGTGAGTTGTGTTAGAAACATCTTTCAAAAAATGTATCTATATCATCTAAATTATCACATTAGTGGGTTTGGGAATGCCTCTAGGATTCCTAATGTCCATGGAATCACTTGTGATAACATCTCCACTTTTTATATTAGTAATTTACATCTTCTCTTTTTTTCTTGTTTAACATGGCTAGAGTTTCATCAATTTTATTGATCCTTCCAAAAATCATTGCTCTCATTAACTTTCTGTTTTCTTGTTTTTTATTTCACTGATCTCTCCTCTAGTTTTTAAATTTCTTTTTTTTTTTCTTTTTCTGTGGTGCTGGGGATTGAACCCAGGGCCTTGTGCATGCAAGGCAAGCACTCTACCAACTGAGCTATAGCCGCTAAATTTATTTTCTTTGTCTTGCTTTAGGCTTAAATTTCTCTTCTTTTCTAAGGTAGAATATGATTGATCTTAGACATTTTATTTTATACTAATTACATTAGCATAAGTTCTTATTTGCTTTATCCTACTGTATACATGTCAGTTTTGAAATAAAAAGTTTCTCATATATGCATTGAATGCCATAAATTTCCCTCTAAGCATTACTTCTATTCATTCCCCAAATTGTGATGCTATATTTAATTGTCATTTAGCTCCAAATATCTTAACTTCTTCTGAAATTTCTTTGACCTATGTGTTATTTAGAAATGTGTTGTTTAATTTCCAAATAATTTCTGCTGACTTTTTGTTATTGATTTTTAGTTTCATTGCACTATGGTCTGAGAACATACTTTATATGATTTCTTCTTTTACATTTGTTGAGGTGTGTTTGATGACCCAGAATGTAATCTGCCTAAATGACTTGTTACATAGAAATTTGAGAAAACTGCTTATTCCTCCATTTTTGGGTAGAATATTCTACTAAAGTCAATTCAATCAAGTTGATTGATAGTGCTGTTCAGGCCAACTATATCCTTACTGATTTTCTGCCTGCTTGGTCTTGAAAAAGGGATGGTGAACTCTCCAAGTATAATATTGGATTTGTCTATTTCTCCTTTCAGTTCTATCACTTTTTTTTTTCTTTTTTTTTTTTTTTTTTTGTAGTGCTGGGGATTGATCCCAGGGCGTTGTGCTTGTGAGGCAAGCACTCTACCAACTGAGCTATATCCCCAGCCCAGTTCTATCACTTTTTGTCTCATATATTTTGACACTCTGGTTAGGTGCACCCATATATAGAATTACGTCTTCAGGGAAAATTGATTGTGCATATGTGTGTGCGTGTGTGTGTATGTCTGTGTGTGTATGTGTGTCTGTGTTACTGGAACTGAACCACTGAGCTAAATTCCCAGCCTTTTTTAAAGTTTTTGTTTCAAGTCAGGATTACACTTAAGTTGCTGAGATTGGCCTCTAACTTCAGATCCTCCTGCCTCAGCTTCCTGAGTCTCTGGAATTACAGGCATGTACCACCCCCAACCACCACAATGTTTTTATCATAATATAAGGCCCTCTGTCTCTCTGATAATTTCCCATTTTGGAGTCTGCTTTGTCTGAAATTAATATACAATAAGAAAAATGAAAGATTTTCTTTTACCTTTATTTATTACTTCTCCTACATGCTTTCTTTCTTATGCAAATTCAATTTTTTTTACCTATATCATTTTTTTTCTCCTTGATGAACTAATTGTTTCTTGCAAGGCAAGTCTGCTAGCAATGAATTCCCTCAACTTTTGTTTGTCTGAATAACAATATTAAGCTACAGAATAACAACATTAATATTACTACAAAGTATTTCCTGAAAACAGAATTTTTTCACATGTTCTCTTCTTTCTCCTCCCATGTGAAATAATTTTAAATAGTTGTGCATTTCCTGAACATTATAGGTAATACATAACAACTATATATTCTCCCTTTTAACCACCATTTAGGCCCCAACTGCCTACACACCCCCAGCATTGGGAATGGAACCCAGGACCTTGCACATTCTAGGCAAATGCTCTATCACTGAATTCTACCTCAGCCCTTTCTTTAAAACTGTATTTTTGAGACTGGGTTTCCATAAGTTGTACAGGCTGGTGTCAAACTTACAATCCTCCTGCCTCATCCACCAAGCAGTCATGACACCTTACTAAACATCATTTAGTTTGAATCCTGTAAATAGCTGTATTATATTAAGTGCTCCCCCTTCCTATGTTGATGTCTTTCGAGTTCTTCTGGTTGTCTGGAGCTCATTCTCTAGAGTATTCCCTAGGAAGAGCTAATGAAAACAATATTCCCTGAATTCTTACATACTGTGAAGCTGTTTAGCCATACCCTTTACACTTGAAAAAAAAGTTATGCTATTTATGCTATATAAATTCTTGGTTCATTTTCTTTCTTTGAGGATCTTAAATAATATCGCTTCAATTTTTTCTGACATAAAGAATTGCTATTGAAAAGTTGATGTTAATAGAAGGTTTTCCCCTTATAAGTCACTTACTTTTTTTCTACATGCCCAAGGAATTTTCTGTCCTTTTCTTTGAAGTCTAGTAATATGCTAGTCTAGTAATATGTTAGTCATTCTGGGTTGATATTCTTAGTAATTCATTTGCTATTTAAATATACAGTATCAAATATATTATTTTACTTAGAGGAAGATTCTTGAATTATAGTTTCAGTATTTGTTGTCCTTTGCTTTCCTTCTTTGTAATTCATGAGTTACATATGCAATTCAACTGAACATTGGAGGGTTTTTAGTTGTTTTACACTTTTACACATTTTATTTTATACTAATTACATTAGCATAAGTTCTTATTTGATGTATCCTACTGTATACATGTCAGTTTTGAAATAAAGATATTATTATTTGTTGTGGCTCTTATTTCTTTATGGTTTTGGGTTCTGACCTTAGGCAATATCTCCAAAGGGATAAATAGCCAAAAAGTTACATTTTAAGTCACTTGAAATAACTCTTTTTATGTCACCAACTTCATGTACAGTTAGCTTCTTTTGCTTCAGTTTGCTTTCAGCTTTTACAGATTGCTATTTATATTACTTTGCTTTAATTCTAGCTTTTAATTATATAAAACTATGTGGTTTTTATGTCAAAACTACTTTCAAATGATTATGTTCAGAGTTTTAATTCCATTCCAATTCCCTGCACCTATTCCCTCTCTCCAAATAGAGATAATTGTTTAAAAAGTTATTGGTAGTGGTTTATCCTTCCATTGCATTCAGAGTTTTAAGGCACTATAGTGTGGTAAAAGCAAGACTTTCCATCCCTGAGTGCCAAGAGCTTTCTAGCTCACCGGGGATATATTGGGTTGTTGGGAAAAGAGATAGGGCAGAGAGAGAGGTGTCACAGAAATAGCAAGGATTCTTGAAGCTGTGAATAAAAGTGTTAAAACCAAAACACTGAATCTATAATTATTTTTGAAAGTAAACAAAACCAACCCCTGCCCACAATACTTCAAATCTTCACACAAAACCAAGAGCGCCCTCTGTTGGTCTTTGTTGGACTAAACATTAACCTAGTACCTGGACTTCAAAAGGCTGGAGCCATCAGTGCTTTACTGCTTAGAACTGAATAAAGATGTGCTCCCTCCAACCGACCAGGAGGCTGGCGAGATTCACACCAAGTTTGCTCTCTGCTTCCCAGGCATTCAAGTCCTTGGAAGTAGGCGCATACACTGATTTTAAATATCTATGTTGCCACATCTTGGGGAAAAAGATCTTTATTTTCCTTCTTCTGGTATGGAAAGAGCAAGAGCCATGCTTTCTGTGGTCACTTTGTCAAAGCAGGAATGATACTGCCCTCTCAAGGTTCATCCTTACTCATATAGTATGACAGTTTGAGGAACATTGTGGAATAATGAAAAAGAGACATGCAGCTGATTTCTAGCACTTACTATCTGTGTATCCTTGGACAAGTTTCTTAACCTCTCAGAGCCTCAATTTTCTTATCTGAACAAGAACAATCATAGTATCCAATTCACAGGGATGTTTTTTGGAGACTTAAATGAGAGATGGGTGTAAAGTTCCTGATAGAGGGTGCAAATCAATACTAAATAACAGAATTCAACGAATAATGGCTACTATCATTAGTTTTACCTGGTCATCTCCCTTTCCTTTCACAGGAAATTTGTGAGAATCCCAGATTTATCATTGGTGGAGCCAATAGGACTGACATCTGTCAAGGAGATCTAGGTAGGAAAGTCTCTCCAGGCATATCTTTCCAGATGATCCAGAGGTGATTAAATGGTGTGGTCCCTTTCTAGGAGGTAAAGGGACAAAAATGTGTTTTTGTTTTTAATGCAGTTTTTGAAGTATTTACAGTAATTACTTTTTGCTCGCTGACTCATATGCTGGTGATTGCTTTGTGTCCTGCCCCGTTTGTCATCAGTACTTTGCCTTGTGTCAGAGGAGACATGCTACAGCTTCCCTTTTTAGAGTCTCAAAGACATCAACACACCCCATTCAGTATGACCAAAGCTCTGCTTTTAGCTGTACCCCCTTCTTTAGAAAATAGCTCTGTGGCTGTCTGTGTACCAACCATGCTCCTTGAGCATGAAGAATTCTTTACACACACACCCCAAAAACTGTATTACCAAAAAGAATGCTGGTAACTGGAACTCTTGTTTAAGTTGCCCCAGAACAGCTCCATATTAAAGGAGTCCTTTAACAAAAATGTCTTTTGTAATATGAAGGAGCATCCAGTTTTCTTTTTGCTTGTTAGCTTGGCTGTTTCATCAGACCCTCCTCTCTCAGCCTCTTGTTCAGAAAGTATTACCTTTGACTTGTACTACAGACAAACTCTGTTAAATAAGATTAGAGAGAACATCAGCACGACAATTTAAAACCTGAGAGAAAAGGGCATCCAAGACTAAATGAAAATAATTTGGTAAGGTCTGATCTAGAAGAAGGAAAGTGGGCACCACGTGACTCCCCATTCTTTAGCAAAGTGGAGCAGCTGGCTGGGGTGGGGTCTTCTCTTCCCTGGAGCCCACTTGAAACTGGTGTCATGTGTTTGCCTGCAGGGGACTGCTGGTTTCTTGCAGCCATTGCCTGCCTGACCCTGAATGAGCGGCTCCTTTTCCGAGTTATACCCCATGATCAAAGTTTCACAGAAAACTACGCAGGGATCTTCCACTTCCAGGTGAGGTCATGAAAGTGTGGTTAAGAGGGCCAGCTGCAGCACCCACCACCAGTCTCCTGGCCTTGAATTCCCAGCAGCTTCAGAAAAGCTGCTTTCCATGCTCCCAGCCACATACACCTTCCGCTGTGCCCCAGACACAGGAGACATCCTGTTTGCTGTCGTGGGTCTATTTTTGCCCTCCAGCTGACTGGCTACAGTGTTATTGCTAGCAGGCCTTCTCAAGTAGGCCCTTGAGACATTAGCTCTGGGAAGCCATAGGCCCCTTAGGACTTTATCAGAATTCCTGGTTCATGAACAGCTCTTTTTACTTTCTGCCCTTTAAGTCTTTCATTCACCTCTTCCAGAGCCTGGAAGAAACTTGTAGTTAATCTGGGGTTATGGCTTCTGGTTTAGTCTAGAACTGAGTCTCTTAATTCAAGAATCCATTCAGCTATAGGAAACATTCTGAGTCCAAATCATCTTGGTATAGAACCAAATCCTGATGTTGGACTAGAACTAAAGTGAATTCTGCATATGGAGATCTGATACTTTCTGGAGTTCTGAGGAGTCTGTCTCCAGTTCTGACAGCTCCTTGATGTCCTGGGATGGCTCAAGTCATCAGTTGATGTGCCTGCTGGTCTTGTACCTCAGCATTAAAGGCCTCAGAAAGAGTCTGTGTTCAGGTCCAGGTTCTGTATCCTGCTGGCTTCAGCATGGGCATGGCAGCCAGGTCCTGAATTGTTTTCGCAGTGCCATCAAACTATCAGTTTCACTCTGACATTTAAAGGGTCTCATATTTAAAGGGCAATAAATACAAAGACCAGACAGATTTTTGTCTTCTTTTCAATAAGGGAGAAAGTACCATTGGAAGGGAGATTAAACTACACATTTGCCCTTTTTCAGTTCAAATTCACTTATCCAAAAAAGAATATCTGGAAATGAAATAATTGGACAATTTTCTGCTATAGTATATTCTTGGTCACTTTCTTCTTCCATTTTGATCCTTCTTCAGTTTGTCATCAAGGAATACACAAATCAGGGGCTGGAGTTGTAGCTGAGTGGTAGAATACTTGCCTGGCACATGTGAGGCACTGGGTTCGATCCTCAACACAACATAAAAATAAATAAATAAAAAATGAAGATATTATGTTCATCTACAACTAAAAGGAAAAAAAAAAGAAGAAATACACAAATCAGCCAGTCATGGTGGCGCACACTTTATAATCTCAGCTACTCCAGAGGCTAAGGCAGGAGGATTGCAAGTTTGAGAGCAACTTGGGCAACTTAGCAATTTAGCAAGACCTGTCCCAACTCAAAACAAAAATTAAAAAGGGCCCAAGGTATAGCTCAGTGGTAAAGTGACCCTTGGTTCAATCCTCAGTACCACCAAGAAAAAAAAAGAGAGAGAAAGAAAAACCCACAAATCAGTACAATACCTTCACTGATTACAGGAGTCCTCAATCTTGGCTACAGATTGAGAATCATCTGGGACACCAAAAAATATGCATATTCAGCCACAACTCCAGACCTCCTGGCCCAGGGAATGAAAATCTCAAATCCTAAGATATTCATTGAGCACCCACTCTACCCAGTACTGGGCTGGACTCTGTGGAGGAGACTAAGTGGTCTATAACTCACTTCCTGCCCTCAAAAAGCTCACAGTATAGTTAGAAATAGATTTACACACCACAGACTCAGAATGGGATGAACAAGTATATGTCCTAATGGTAATCTGAGTATATGACTCTATGCTTCATGCTTCTGTGCAGTTCTGGCGCTATGGAGACTGGGTGGATGTGGTTGTTGATGACTGTCTGCCAACATACAACAATCAACTGGTTTTCACCAAATCCAACCACCGCAATGAGTTCTGGAGTGCTCTGCTGGAGAAGGCGTATGCTAAGTAAGACAGTACTATAGAATGTAAGGCAGGATGAGAGGCGAGTGAGCTCAAGTCTCACTCACAGCAGGATGCATGTGTGTATGTTCATATGTATTGTGGGAGTTCAGCTGTGACCCCAAATCAGAGAAGATCAGATCCAGGCAGTAGCATCTCCAAGAACACTAAGTTTAAGAGGAGAAATGAAGATTTGTACAAGAAATCTTCAGCTTTAGCTTTTCATAGTGAACTCTTTTAATTCTACCTTCCTGATGGTGTTGCAAGTCACTGGTCAGAGCATTGCATCTCTGGGGCTCAGATCCTAGGATTTTACTTGGCTCAATCTCATGAGCTCATAGCACACATGTGCACTTGTAGCATATTCATAATGCCATACTCTTTTAACTTAGAAGCTCCACCCCCACTGCTAGTGACTTTAACTCAGCCCTACCTCAAGGTTCATCATATAGTGGAAAGAGAGCTATCAAAAGAATAACTGGGTTCTGATGCCACTGCTTCTGATTCTTTGTGACCTTAGATGGTTTCTGAGCCTCTTGAATTCAACTCTGTTGTTGTGAAGAAAGGCAGTCATATTGTTTCATTAGTTCATAGAGCTATTGGGGAATATCACAGGATTTTAAGAGTAAAGTTCTGGTGGTAATGGTACCTGGTCATGTTTCTTAGAACTCTGTGACTCCAGATTGGTCTTTGTCCTTTCTTCAAGGCTGCATGGTTCCTATGAAGCCCTGAAAGGTGGGAACACCACGGAGGCCATGGAGGACTTCACAGGAGGGGTGACAGAGTTTTTTGAGATAAAGGATGCTCCCAGAGACATGTACAAGATTATGAAGAAAGCCATTGAGAGAGGCTCCCTCATGGGCTGCTCCATTGATGTAAGTCTGGGTTGTGTGTTACAGGGCAGAGAAGCTTTTCACTCAGTTACTGGCAACATCAAGCTTCCATCTGAGACAGAATGAATGCTTTGTTTTAAGAAGGAGGAACAGATTTTTTTTTTTTTTTTTTTTTGGTACTGGGGATTGGACCCAGGGCACTCCACCACTGAGCCACATCCCCAGCCCTATTTTGTATTTTATTTAAAGACAGGGTCTCACTGAGTTGTTTGGGGCCTCGCTAAGTTGCTGAGCCTGGCTTTGAACTCGCTATCCTCCTGCCTCAGCCTCCCAAGTGCTGGGATTACAGGCATGCACCACTGCGCCCGGCTCATGGAACAGATTCTTGACTTTGAAAATTAGGAATTTTTTAAAGAGAGCATTGTTCCTAAAAATTTCCAATAAAGAAATTGAACAAGGACATTCCAAACTCTGAAATTTAGGTGGAAATAGATCTAGAAGCCTATGTCAGTGGAGGCCTCTCTTGTCTGGGTTACTCAGTGCAAGCTTGCCTACATAAGTTGGCCTCATCCTGGACTATGAGCCTGAGCCCACCAGTTATTTCCTTAAGAAAGCCTCTTAGTTATTTGGCCTTGACCACATGACCTGCTTGGAACACAGGCTTTGTGTTGTTATCTGCAAGATCAGCCTCTCAATGCAGGAAGGTGATGTGAATGGAAAGATACAGGAACCAAGGGTAGAGAGATGGCAGATCATGGCCAGGGCTCCTGAGTTTCAGGAGACACACCTTTCCTGAGGGATGTTCAATGCATAGTAGTCTTGGTAATTTCCATTTCAGAGAAAGGGGCCCAAACTAATTTCTGCTGCCTTCTTGCCCAATACTCCCAATGGATAGGAAGGCTTAAAAGACCAGTTAGCATAACATAGATGAACATTTTCTTTCTGTATCACTTTTCTCCACCTTTTCTCTATTCATGCTCTGTTGATCTCTCCTCTCTTCCTTCCTCCATCCTCTCCCTTCCTTCCATCTCCTTCCCTTTCCACCCTCCTTTGTTTGTTTTCTTCCCCTTTCCTGGGTTGTTCCCTACACACCCATCCGGCCTCAGGATGGCACGAACATGACCTATGGAACCTCTCCTTCCGGTCTGAACATGGGGGAGTTGATTGCACGGATGGTGAGGAATATGGATAACTCGCTGCTCAGGGATTCAGACCTCGACCCCAGAGGCTCAGATGACAGACCTACACGGGTGTGTACGACTCCCACTGTCAAGACAGACCAACCCCCAAATTGCATGACCCTACCCTGCTGGTGTCAGACTCTCCTTAGCAGCCAGTGCAGATGAAGCAAATTCTCTCCCCTTTGTCAGTGAAAAAAAGCAAAGTCTCCCTCCTTACAGTCTAATACTTTCAGAAGTTCTGCATGTTCTCTGAGGAAGACTGAGTTATACAGAAAAGCCTTAGAGGAAAATTTAACCTATATTTTCCCTATTTAAAAATAATCACTCTTAACATTTGGTATGTGTCCTGGGATTTTTCTATGCATACAATCTATATTTTTGTTTTAAAAATCTTGTCATATTTCATGTACTTTTTTGCAGACTGCTTTTTTCAATTAGTTTTATATTCTTTTTTAAAGTTTTTTTTAGTTGTAGGAGGACACTTTTATTTTTATTTATTTTTTTTAAATGTGGTGATGAGGATAGAAGCCAGCACCTCACACACACTAAGTGAGTGTTCTACTGCTCAACCATAACCCCAGCTCCCTAGTTTTATATTCTTAATATTCCAACAAGTATTCTCCTATAACTTTTTTACTAGCAGCACAATATCCTAATATGCAGATATTATAATTTATGTACCCAATACCCTGTTATTGGAAAGTTAGAGGTTTTATTTTATTTTAAATGCTTTATTGAAGTGGCTTATGTAATGCCAAAGGATTCATTTCAATTAGCTTCCCGGATGTTCATTTTTTTTTTTTTTTTTTTTTTTTGGTGCTAGGAATTGAACCCAGGGGCACTCAACCACTAAGACGTATATCCATAGCCCGTTTTTGTATTTTATTTAGAGACAGAGTCTTGCTGAGTTCCTTAGGGCCTTGCTAAATTGCTGAGACTGGCTTTGAACTTGTGATCCTCCTGCCTCAGCCTCCTGAGCTGCTGGGATTACAGGCATGTGTGACCGCATCTGGCTAGCTTCCCAGATGGATCATTTGAGGACTGAGATCTGGGAGAGACTGAGATGCCAAAAGCCTCAGCTCAACCCACACCCATCGACTGAAAAAGGCTGGAGGAATTCCACAGCCCAACATGGTTCCAGGAAGCTCCCCTGGAATCTGGTGTTTCTAGGCCTGCTGACACCTGGACAGTCCATCTAGCATTCATTGGAAATGAATGAATGGCAGTCCTACCCTTCTGCCAAGGATCTCCTGTGGCTGTAACTGTAGAATTTCTACACGTGGAACAGTTACCCCTACACTTTTAGGCACAGTCATTTCTTAACAGGGATCTCCTAAGAAATCCATCCCTGGATGCTGTGACTCTTGATTTCTTGAATATCATCTTCTAGGTGGGTGTGGAGTTGGTGAGGAAATGTAAAGAGAAAAGCTTAGACCCATATGTTCCATTAAGCCCCTTTTCTCTTCTATGAATAGTCAATCCTGGATGGGCTCAGGGGAAGGAGGAGCCCAATATCCAGGGCATTCCCAGATATCCTCCTTCCTTCTTTGAAGAACCCTAAGGGGTCCAGAAAGGAGGAGCAGAAATGCTCTTACCCACCTTGCATCCCAGCATCTACGTTGTTATTTGGTGGTCAAGACAGAACCTTCTCAGAGTAACCTACTTCTCTGGGCTGTCTTCTTGATGCTCTTAAAGGCTAGAAGGACCCCTGCTCCTGGTCATGAGGCACACTCTCAGGGAGTAATTCTTGTCCTCACAGAAACCAGAAAAATGGACTAGTGTGAACTTAGTCTCCAGGCGGTAAAACTTCTGCTCCCCTAACTCCTAACAGGCTGCCTGTTTATTGCTCCACAGACAATTGTTCCTGTTCAGTATGAGACAAGAATGGCCTGCGGGCTGGTTAAAGGCCATGCCTACTCTGTCACTGGGCTGGAAGAGGTGAGACAGCTGGGGCTTGGTGGGTTATGGGGACCTACTTGAATTGACCTCCTGGTCAGAATTTAGCTTTCTGTGCCCCTTCCCCACCCACAGATCTTACCCCAAATCAGGGAATTCCACTCAAGACATAAGCTAAGCACCTGGGAGTGAGGGAAACTCCTGGGAACTGGTAGAGGGAGATGGTGCTCAGTTATCTTTGCTTTTAGTGTTAAAGATGGTAATTTTCCCAAAATTTTCAAGTAACAAATAGAACTATTGCTTTGGTTCTATCAAAGTGGTCTCCTGTTCTTGTGGGTTTTTTTTGTTCTCTCATGTTCAAACAGAATGTTTTGTTCCCTCTGGGAATTCTGGGGTGTCCTGTGTCATGTTAGAGATAGAAACCTTGCCAGGCCCATTGCACACAGGTGGACAGAACATAGGGATAGGCAGAGAGGGGCTCTTGTCTGTATTAGCCCATGGGAGCCACCTGGAGAACAGGCACCCTTTTCTAATTGGCCCATCTAAGGGGGCATTTGTCTGTCGTTCCTCAGCCAATAGGCAGCTTTTTAAAAAGTCACACAAAGACAATGTGTATAAGCAGGGTCCTATTGTATGCTCTTCCTCTGAGGCTCACAGTGGTCTAGGATGTTCTCCAGAAAACTGACTTCCTTTTTTTTTTGAGGTGCTGGGGATTGAACCCAGGGCCTTGTGCTTGTGAGGCAGGCACTCTACCCACTGAGCTATATCCCCAGCCCTGAAAACTCACTTCTTAAAAGATGGTAAGGTGACAGTCAGGCCCTAACTCCTTCTGACTCAGTCCTAAGGTTTTGTTTTGTTTTGTTTTAAATATTTTTTAGATATTGATAGACCTTTGTTTTTATTTTTATTTTTTTATGTGGTGCTGAGGATGGAACCCAGTGCCTCACACATGCTAGGCAAGTGGTCTACCACTGAGCCACAACCCCAGCACAGTCCTAAGGTTTTGACTCCTCACCACAACATTCCACAGGCAGACAGTTCCCATAAGAGATTATCTCTCCATCCCTATTCCAGCCCTTAGGGCAAGACAGAGCTCCCCTTCCTAGACAGGCTCCAGATCATGAGAACTTTTTCACTTTGCCTAAGACCCTGTTCAAAGGCGAGAAAGTGAAGCTGGTACGGCTGAGGAACCCCTGGGGCCAGGTAGAGTGGAACGGCTCTTGGAGTGATGGGTAAGTGAGGGGACCCATGGGAGGGGGCAATAGGGTCTCGGAAAGGTTGGATTGGGAACTGAGCCATGAGAATACTATGACTACTAGGTGTAATATCACCTTCAAAACCAATGACCTTCATTCAGAGAAGAAAGGTACAGGTGTGGGCTCCAGGGAAGAGTTGGGAGTGAAGCCAGGGTAATCCAGGACACAGAGAGGTTGCGGATGGCTGGAAAGGAAGGATTCCAGAGAGCTTGGGCCAGTCCCAGGCAGGAAGAGAGTCTTAATGCAGGGGTCTTCACTAGACAAGTGACTTCCTTCTTGGTGTATCTTTGTCCTATCTGTAAAATGGGAACAATTAGCACTTGTCTTGTGGATGTTATGAGAAGTAAATGTGACAGTTTCTGGAATGTGCTTAACTAATGCTGAAATTTTTTCTCCCTTTCTGTCCCCATACAAAGGTATGTAGTCCCTTTGAAAGTATTTTAGTGCTTATCACTTAAAGGAAGAAACTAGGGGCATCAAAAATAGTAAACATGGAAAAATTATGTGAAGGATACAGAACATTTACACCATCTCCACAGTCCCACTCAGTCTCTGGTTCCAGGTTGTCTCTACTGAATGACAGGTAGCCTCTTGAGTTCCCTCTTTCATTCCTAGGAGGTGATAATAGGACTCAGTAGCTGAGAATGAAATCCAGGTCCTGTGTGGGCCCTGTGCTTATGTACCTAACACCTCTTATCCCAGTGCACTGCAATTACTGTCATTCATTCCTTTAGCAAATGTTTATTGAGCACCAACTAAATAGGAGGCACAGATCTAGGCACTGGGGATATTCTGTGAGCAGGCAGCCTCTCTTGATAGTCTGTGATAAGGTGCCGACTTTGTGTGCTTCCAACCTCCTGTAGACATTCACTTGCATTGCTTCATTTATCCATGTGACAAATCCTTACTTGTTTGGTACTATCTACCAGGCCCTGTGCTACTGAGACAAGCACAGAGACACGGGCCTTGCCTGTCCAAAAAATAGACAGATAGACATGCACTAATAATTGAGACCATTGCTGTGGTAAGGATCACAAACAGGTAGCCCCTTGACTAGTTTGAGTTTATGAGAAAAAGGCCCTTGGTGCCCCATCATTGTCTACTCCATTAACCTGTCACCTGCAGGGACCTTTGCTGTGTTTTCAGCCTCAGTTAGATGTCCAGATTTGATCCACTTCCTGCTGATTCTCCATTGTGGGGACTGCTGGCAAGTGGGGCCCAACCCTTAGTCACTCAAGGAGATTCCTCCAGCCAATGTCCTTCTTCTGGCCTCAGGAATCTCCATTCCTCTCCAGAAATCCCAGATCTAAGCATTTCCAGAACCAATTTAGCTTAATTCTTCTCATCAGTAAGCCTGAAACACAAATGTGCTTTTTTTCCTCTCCCTCTTGCTGACAGAGTCTACAAAAACTGACCAGCCTCAGAAACACAATGCTGGGATGTTTCCTGACAGGAGAAAAAAAAAAGATATTTACATGCTTGGTCTTTTGGTCTTTTTCTTGGTAACTCAGTTTCTTATATAGCATTACATGATTTCATCTACTCCTGACAGTACTTAGATGATGATATAATCATTTCCCTTTGGTAGTTAAGGAAACAGAACCTGATCAAAGTTAAATGACTTGCCCTGTGCCAGGCATGGTGTCGCACACCAAGTACTGTAATCCCAGCACTTGGGAGGCTGAGGCAGGAGGATCACGAGTTCAAAGCCAGCCTCAGCAACTTAGCGAGGCCCTAAGCAACTCAGTGAGACCCTGTCTCTAAATAAAATACAAAATAGGGCTGCGGATGTGGCTCAGTGACCGAGTGCCCCTGAGTTCCATCCCCAGTGCCAAAAAAAAAAAAAAAAAAAATGACTTGCCCAAGGTTACATATCTGTTATTAAAGGAGAATCTCAATTTGTCTATTTTCAGAGTCCAACTTTTATTGTTCTTGTTGTTCTTGTTCCTCCTCCTCCTCCTCCTCCTCCTCCTCCTCCTCCCCCCTTTCCCTCCCCCCCTCCCCCTCCTCCCCCTCCTCTCCTCCTCCCCCTCCTCTCCTCCTCCTCCTCCTCTTCCCTCTGACAGAATAATTATTTTATTTTATTTTTATGTGGTTCTAAGGATCAAATCCACTGCCTCACACATGCTAGGCAAGTGCTTTTCCACTGAGCCCCCATGGTCCAGCTCTTAACCTTTAAAGTATAAGAAGGAAAAAAGATTCAACAGGAGAAGGATAAAGCCCATAAACTCGTTAAAGAGTTTGGTCTTCCTCTTGAGGATGGCAGGAAGAAATTAGAGTTTTTCACTGGGGGTACCAGGAGAGACTAGCCTGTTCATGGCTCACACTAGCTGTAATCTGGAGATGGGATAAGTACTTCAACTGTCTATTTCTCTGACATCTCCTGTCCCAACACACCTCAGTCCTTTCCCTTCTTTCTTCTTCCACAATCCCTCCATTTCTCCACCAGTTGGAAGGATTGGAGCTTTGTGGACAAAGATGAGAAAGCCCGCCTGCAGCACCAGGTCACTGAGGACGGAGAGTTCTGGTGAGTCCAGGACCCAGAGGACCCAGAAGGGTAGGGATTGGGAAAGGAGGTCAAATCTCAGTTCTGAGTCCCTAGGTAGACACTGTCAGATTTCAGCTCTTGGGAGACCAGGGCTCTGTTTTCCTCCTCCAGCTAGAGGGCTAGCAATGATGAGGTTCTGGTCATAGTAGCTACAGTCAGGTCACAGTGATGACTGAGTCCAGGACCAGGGCAGCATAACACAGCTCTTGTTCCAGCCACACTTGCTCCTTGGCTTTAACACCACTTTCCTCTGAGCCTGGGAAGCTCTATTGCTCTGATCCCTAATGTCACCCTCACCCTCACTCAGATCATCTCTACTCAGCCTTCAAGTCTCACTCAGCTTAAAGGGAACTGCCTTCAGTGCTCTCTTAGTTTGCTCAGAACTGAGATTCATTTATTCATTTATTGTCACCCTTGTAATTGTTTGCTTAATTGTTCATCCTTTCCCAAAAGTTCTCTCTTTCCCATGGGCCTGGCACTTTGCCTGGTGCACAGTAGTGGGACACATGGGACATAATAGCCTTTTGGATAACCAAATTTTTATCAAGCACACACGAGTTTGAGTCATTGCTGCAAGACTTGATGATAGTTTGGGGTAGATACATTGGAATCGGCCGTGTACACTAAAAAGAAAAGGCAGGATTCTCTGGGACATTGATTAAGTTCCGCTGAACTAAAGTATTGTCCTGTGTTAGCCCTGGAGTCTTCCCATCCCTGGCCTCTTCTTACCTACCGTCATATGAATGTCTCTTCTTTCATCCCGTCAGGATGTCATATGAGGATTTCATCTACCATTTTACAAAGCTGGAGATTTGCAACCTCACAGCTGATGCCCTGGAGTCTGACAAGCTTCAGACCTGGACTGTGTCTGTGAATGAGGGTCGCTGGGTGAGGGGCTGCTCTGCAGGAGGCTGCCGCAACTTCCCAGGTGGGAGATACTCTTGATGGGGGAAGGGTCCAAGCAGAACAAGTTCCAGGTAGAATCACATCAGTGATCATTTCCTGAGTCTCTGCTAAGCTCCAGACATCCATTATCTTATGAAATCCTGCTCACATTATTGAGAAGGAAATGGTCATGCTGTGGAGTTTGCAATAGGGAGCTGGTAACAACGTTTAAGCAGGAAACTGTCAGAACAATACTGTGTCAGTCATAGTGAGGATAGCAGGGGAAGACCAAGTTAGCAGTTACTATGGTTATTCAAGTCAGAGATGTTAAAGATGGGAACTAAGTCAGTAGCTGCAGAAATAGAGGGGAGAAGGCAGATTTAGGGCAGTGTATATTAGGCAATTTAGGGAGGGAAAAATGAAAAATGATGTCAAGATTTCCAGTGTAAAGTTGGGAGTGTAGCTCAGGGGTAGGGCCCTTGCCTAGCATCTGAGGCTCTGGGTTTGATCTCCAGTGTTGTAAAGAAAAAAGAAAGGTTGCTGAGCATGGTGGCACACACCTATAGTCCCAGCAGCTTGGGAGGCTGAGGCAGGAGGATGGTGAATTCTTAGCACCATCCTCCTGCCTTAGCCTCCCGAACTGCTGGGACTACAGGTGCGTGCTACCATGCCTTTCTCTAAATAAAATATAGAAAAGAGGCTGGGGATGTGGCTCAGTGGTTAAGAATCCCTAGGTTCAATCCCCAGTTTAAAAAAAAAAAAAAAAGAAAGAAAGAAAGAAAAGAAAAAGGAAGGAAGGATATTTGGTTGGTTGATTCCCAGTGTAGGGACCTGAGCCGATAGAGTTAACATTGCAATATAAGACAAGACACACTGAAGGAAAAAATCAGCATATCGTTTGTTTTAGATGGGTTTGGTTGTGAGATTATAGGGAGATGATTTTAGTTTAGGACATGGCAAGTTTGAGGTCCCTAACCAATATCCAGATGAAGATTTGTATTAGAGAATTATGTGATAAGAATACTTAAATATTTGAGGAAGAAAGGGAAGAAAGAAGGAAGGGAGGGAAGAAAAAAGGAATGAAGGAAGGGAGTAAGAAGAGAGACTGGCTCAGGTGCCATCAGTATATAGGGGGCAAAAATAGTGGAACTGAGTGAAATTGCCTAGGGAGACAGGAGGTGAGAGGAGATGTCTAGAACCAGATCCTAGGAACCAACAACATTTATGGTACAGGTGAGAAAGCAAAGCCATCAGCAAAGGCTGAGAATCAAAGTTCAGAAAGAGGAACTACACATACTATCAGTGTGGTTCCATTTGATAAAAGTAGGGACCCTACCCACCAAATATTTAGAAAAATACTTAAATCATATTTTCTACTAATGTTTATTAAGCACCTAAATGCAGGGCATATTAGGGTCCCTGGAGAGAAAGAACTAGTAGGATAGATGACAGATTGGTTGATAGATAGATGGATAGATAGATAGATAGATAGATAGATAGATAGATAGATAGATGATAGATAGAGGATTTATTAGGGGAATTGGCTCGCATGATAATGGAAGCCGAGAAGTCCCACAATAGGCCATATGCAAGCTGGAGACCCTTGGATACCAGTAAGTGTGGTCCAGTCCAAGTCAAAAGGTGTCAGAACCAGGGAAGTTGGTTGTATAATTTTTTGTGCAAAGCCAAATCAGGGAACTGGCAGAGGGGAGGTGGTGGCACTGGTACAAGTCTTGGAGTGAAAAGGACAGAGAGCCTGGGATTATGATGTCTAAGGACAGAAGAGTATCCTAGCTCTGAGAGAGAGAGAGAGAGAGAGAGAGAGAGAGAGAGAGAGAGAGAGAG